>JAYMTN010000959.1:0-14163 GCA_036897425.1 Erodium trifolium | reverse complement strand
TAAAATCAGGGGTTCGCATCACAAATCATACTACTCAGCACGTGATTCTGCACCCCTGACCCCGAACCCCTGACCTCACGATGTACATGCTCTTATGGGTCAAATGTTACACTTACTAGTCTCCTTTAAGAAACACGAATATAGTTTTAGAAAAAAAAAAAGAAAACACACACCAATTTATACAAATACAAGCAATTAACAAATTCAAGCTCGAGGCTTTCCATGGCAAGAATCAACAAAAGTTAGCCCTCATCAACTCAAGTCCGTGACGGAAGATATGATGTTGATTTGTCCTTGAATAACCAGAGAGCCATCCACCAAATAGCCTCTACAGTCATCGTACAAATGTTCAAGTGTAATGAAATCTCTCCACCCTCGTCCACCTCCTGCTGCACCAAACCATCGCTCCTCTACAAAGGTAACAATATATTGTAGCATATGCACATACACAACACTTGTTCACCATGTTAACACAAATGATGAATTGGTTCACCTGAACGCTCGTAGTGCTTGCTATTGATTTGATCCCTTACTCGCAGAGTGAATCTCGCATAGACACTACGACCTTGAGTAAGTGTCTCTGAATCATCCAAGAGAAGAAAAAGTGCCATGCTTGTGTCGGTCCAATTCGGAGCCCCCTTCGGATAGAGCTGTAACTTCCTGAAAAATATATACACATTCAACAAAAATATAGCAGTCGGGTTTGTGTGTAGTATGTGTTTACCATTTATGGCCCGCAACGGTGAAAACATCGGAATGATGAATGCTTTGAGTAAGGGACGAGTGCTCAATATTCCAAGTGTAGAGACCATGTTCAGGATCCTTGATCAACCTCAAGCTCTCTCCTTTGCCAGAGGCTTTGATGACAAAAACCTCGGCGCCGAGCACACAACAATCATTTATCAAGTAACCATTTGAAGGGCCGGTGAATTCGTCAATGGAAAGAAACTGATCAAATCCCAATTCTGTAACAAACTTGTGGTAGCGCCTCACGCCTCCGACATCTACACACATCCACATTTCAAGAATATAATTTAGGGTATATCATCGACTATTACTAAATGTGATAGAAACATAAATGCAAACTACACTCACATGCAAATTATGTGCAAGACATATCTTAAAACAACCATAACTTTTTTATACGAATTTCGATTTAGGTCCGTAAGATATCAAATCGAAGGTAACTGAGAGCTCTACGATTTTATATAACCTCTTTGGAGAAGGGGCATACTCTATAACCCTCTAAATCCACCCTACATGCTCGACGCTGCTCATCTCCACTATCCTGCATCCATCCCGCTCGAAAACACCTAGAAACCTCTTGCACCTGTCCAGCCTCGCTTTATCGGACCGAGCTGGACCTTGTCGAACATGAATGGGAGGCCGACCAAGGAGTGTTGGCCGCTCGTTGGTCCGAACATGGGGTGGGTGTAGAGGATGTCGAACTCGACCGGGAGGTGATTGATGAAGAGGTCCCTCGGGAATTCCTTGACGGAAAGGACGTTGATGAAGAGTGTGTTGCGGCGGATCCTCTAGAGCGGGATGGATCAGAGGACGGACTTGATGGAGAGGATAGAGGGAGTGAGGAGAATGACCTTGGGGTGCTGTTCGTCGAGGTTGTGGGGATCGGCGTGGAATTCGACGCCGAGAGAAGCGGCAGCGGTGGAGTAGTTGGAGTGGGAGTGGGGAGGACCGTATGGCCCTGGACGACGAATGTCTTGGCGAGGAATTGGCCGAAGTTGCCGAACCCGATGATGGCGATTTTGAGGGCATGGTTCTTTTTGTACTGGGAATGGGTACTAAATAGGGTTAATATATTCACGAATAAAACAATTGAAATAACAGAGCTAGTATACTCATGAATAAAAAAATTCAAATCATCCAAATTACAAAATAATATTCAAAACAATTTTATTTTTCATTTTCATCCAACAAGACGAACGTGGGACTCGTAATCGTAGGTCTTGGTAGCGTCGATGGGCTGGTTTGGACAATTTGAGGATTGAAGACACTGAGAGGGAGTGAGAGAGATGGTGGACCTGCGGAGGAGTGATAGATGAGTTCGCCGTAGCGGGTCAGGTCGAGGAGAAGAAAGCCATTGTTGTATTCCTCCTCCTACTAGTGAGAGTAAGAAGAGTGGCAAGCGGCCTCTCGATCACATGACAAAACTTAGTGATTTGTCCATATAATTAATTTTCTGCTCTCCTATGTGATCAGGAGTATTTTAAGGGTACTTAGATTCATACCTTAATCTTTCTTTAATGTACATATTGTTGGATTAAAATCCTATGGTGGGCACATATGTTTTTAATGTACATGTTATCACTAAGATTAGATATAATTATAAAGTGATCAGTTGAAGTGTGTATCTAATAGGTAGGGATAAGTACAATTACCTACCCTCAATTTTACACGATTATGGGATGAGTGCCCTGATGGAGAATCAAAAGGCCTTCAGAGCAACCGGTCAAGGCAACGGCACCACCTTGATTCTCCGCACGTGCTTCAATGGAGTGAACACATTGATCGGTATGTTCCTGCTCTTGATCTATGTTTTATTCAGTGTTGTATCTCTTATATATGTATTGTAATGTATAGAAATCATTTTTTTAGGGGTAGGGATTTATCAGTTCCATACATCCTGTGAAGAAGGATGAATCACCTTTGCGCTTCTGTTCGCCATATCCACCCTCTGCTGGTACATGAGGTTACTCTTTAAGCAGTGCATGGACACCAACCCCCTAGCAAATACATATTCGGATATAGGCCATCTCGCCTTTGGCCTCTCCCGAAAAGCTATGATCTATGTGATCGTGTACTTGGAGTTGTACATGGTGGCCGTCAGATTCCTCATCATGGAAGGAGACAATCTATATAAGTTTTCCCCACATGCATACAAGGGCGGATTTAGAGGGGTATAGAGTATGCCATGGCATAACCATGTCCAAAAAAATTATATAAAATCGAAGAATTTCAGTTACATTCGATTTCATATCTTACAGACCTAAAATGGAGTTCGTATGAAAAAGTTATGGTCATTTTAAGATCTATTTTGCACGTAATTTGAACGTGTGTGCAGTTTCCTTTTATTTTCTACCACAATTAGTAATGGTCGATGGCATACCCTAAATTATATTATTGGATCTGCCCCTGCATGCATATTGACGTCTCGCGGTTTTAGGCCATATGTACAAAAGGGAAGAAACGAGCATCAAAACAAATAATTCGGGATTGAAAAGCTCAAGATGTGGGCTTAAAAGCACCAAAACTCATGCATTTTATGACCACATCACATATCAACCTCGGTCGCATCACCGTGGGAGTGAAACATGCATTTGTCGTCATCACCGCCCTCATCATCCTCCCAACCGCTTGGATGAAGAATCTCGGCTTGATGTCCTATGTCTCCGCCTGCGGTGTCTTCGCTCCCAAGATCCTCGTCGTGTGCGTCTTCTAGGTCGGCGCCTTTGACGTAGTCGACTTCGATTAAAGAGGCACTACTGTGACCTGGCCCGGGGTGCCCACGATAGTGAATTATTTTTCCTTTTATTTTTGTGGGCGCACAGTCTTCCCGACTTTTTACCACTCTAAGAGAGACAAAGCCCAATCCCTCAATGTACGTAATTTTATTTCGTCAAATTTGAAGTATACTTCCGGTAGGTTTGGGTGTCAGCGGTTACCAGTAGCCAGAGGAAATTTCAGGCAATGGAGCGGAATAGTCCATTCCCTGAATGATTACACCGGAAACCGGTGGAACACATGATTGCCCCGACCGACAAAACCCGAACTTTTAGGCCTTTCAAATGAAGTTTGAGTTTGAGCATGTGTGTGTTGTAGTTTTTTTACTTCTGGAACTGTTTTATAGGGTTCAAATTAATATCTCATTTTAATTATGTATAATTTATCTTATGCTAACTAATTTCTTGGTAAACTGTATCATTTGTGCATTTATTTTTTGTCTATTCGAGCTTTAGAATTTTCTCGTCTCCGCTCTTGTGCCGCTCCCACCTCCTTCCTTGATTGCTTCTTTCATGCCCCCACCACCTTTCACCCTCCTCTACATGTTGTTGTCGCCGACACCTCCAACCACGCTGCGGCTTGACCCGATTCTTCTGCTTGGTGGTTTGCTTCCTGACCAGCACTCGGATCTACGCAATAGTGGTGGTTATGGGCTATCGAGCTTTCTTCCAAGCGCTTGATTCAAGGTGACACTCGACTTTCTGGCCGAAAAATGGAGCACGAACATCGCCATATACAACCTCGATCGACCCGTTAGCCAAGTATGCTCTCATCATCATTCCTATAGCCGATTCCATAGAGAGAATATCTCTCATGTTCAGCAGCTGACCCGTGAGCATCGTCATCAGGTCGATCATTATCGTTCCATTCTTTGGACCGGTAATGTCCTTCCTCAATATTAATGTCAATACTTCTCGGCTAGAGTTGATAGGTACATTGTCTATTGTTTTCGTTGCTTCTTTAGTGTCTATAGTTGGCACTTATCTGTCTATTAGAGACGTTGTGAATCATCTGTAATACGTGTTATTTTAGGTTTTTACATACGTAGGTTGTTATGTCTGTTTGTACTCCCATTTCACTATTGTTATGTCTATTTATAATATCGTTTGACAATTATTTTATGTTTGTCAGTATTATGTTTGTTCCTATCAAATATGTGTTTTGTTTTTGCTTGGTGTATTAGACAAATAAAAATCATAACCGAGAACAACCCAGTCAACTCCAAATGTTTACTATATAGTATCTTCAATTTTAAAGTTGTACATTTTTGTGGCCGGGAGTGGGTTAAATTTTTTTTAGCCCAGTCACTCTCGGCCGGTTCAAAAATTTGGCCGGCCCGACCCATGGACATCCATACAAAGGAGGTATCCAAAAAAAGAAGGATTCTTGGGATTGAGTGGTTCTTGATCCCGACTAGTCGGGGTGTGCCTCCTCTGACTCAGCCTGTCAGTCATCCAGTCGCTCATTGGATATGGCGAGGCTGCTTCGCAAATCTTGCCTGTTTATTGTGGCCAACAAAAGCTCATATTCGTGACCCATGGGAACGCATTGTCGTCGTTGATTTTCCATCGGTTGTTGCTTCCCTCGACACCCACCACCGTTGATGCCAACCCCCGAGATTTAGATGGGAGGGGGCGGGTGAAGGAACCTATATGGGGATCAACAGTAATCGAAGCCGGCATTCTCTTCTCGCCAGAACCATTCACGCCCTCCCGATGAAACAGATGATTTGTAGATCGAGGGAGGAGGTATGGGTCCACGACCAAGCCACCACACATAGTTGTGGGGAAGCGGAGTGCCGTGGATCCAAATTCGCTAAAGGAAGAGGAAGTGGCGCTGGAGAGGAGGTGGTGATGGTGGGTTGATGATGGATGGACGGAATGCAGCCCGAAAAGGAGATCGCAGGCGACGTCAATTTGAAACCACAAAAAAGTGAGGGAGCTCGTACCCTGAGGAGATGGTTCTTAATATTAAATGATAACACGTGATATCTAAATATATGAGAGGACTTTATTTTATTTTATTAGGGGCTTAAGCTAGACTATATTGTTTGGCCGATCTTAAATGAGTGTCTTCTTAGACTCAGGCTGAGGAGTTTCCACTAGTGGATTCTACAACAACTTGTGCATTATACGTTTGTCCTCGGAATCTCCATTGACAAAGGGTGGTTTCCTGTAAACCTGATGCAACGGGCCAAAGAGCTCCTTCTTCAAGGACTCAAACGCCATATCCAGCCTCTGCAACTACTTCATTGCATTTTGGTTGTACAGGAACATATCGTAATACAAATAAAGCTACCAACGGTAGTGTTCTCCACCATTTTCAGCAATGTCTCGTACCCTTTGGTGTTGATAGGAGTGGAGTGCAGACCAAATTTCTCCAGGACCCTCCCGGTTGTGTAGGTCACGAACTGCGAACCCGCCGTCGACCGGTCATGCTCGTAGAGGCGAATCCAAGAATATAATTTAGAGTATACCATCGACCATATCTAAATGTGATAGAAAAATAAATGGAAACTACACTCACATGCAGACTACATGCAAGACAGATCATAACACAGCCACAACTTTTTTCATACGAACTCCGATTGAGGTCCGTAAGATATTAAATCGAAGATGACTATGAGTTATTCGATTTATATAACCTTTTTTAGAAGGGTATGTCATGACATACCTTATAACCATCTAAATCCGCCCCTGACCACATGGCCACCGGTTTGATGTTTTTGACGCCAAAAACACACAGGAATCCATCGGTTCCAATTTCTCCGATACCAATAGTGATCGGATTGATCGATTTTCTATGGTATGGATTATTTTGTCCACCCCTACTAAGTAGAATGTAATAATTTAAAATATATAGTACGCCATAAGAAAATAATATATATCCAACTCAACAGATGCAATCACATCAGCCATGTGCATGACACATGCATCAGCTCAACGTGCATCAATCGGCTCTCTTAAAAAAACAAATAAGATGAACAACACAAGGAAGAGAGAGAGAGGGTGCTCTGTTCCAATGTCTAGAGAGAGAAAGTGAGAGAGACACATCGCTGTCTAATTTGCCAGTCTCTCTCACATCCTCATCAGCAGCAGCTCAGCTCAGCAACACCTTCCTCTGCTATTCTCCTCCTTTCTCCCCAACTCGGGGCTCCGGGCCCCGAACCCAGCTACCATTTTGCTTTCTCAGCTGCAATGTACTCGGGGCTCCACTCTCTGCCGCCGCTGGACGGTGATTTTTCCCATGGATCGACCGCCGATTCTTGCTTGGTCCTCACTTCCGATCCCAAGCCCCGACTGCGCTGGACCGCCGACCTCCACGATCGATTCGTCGATGCTGTCACCCAGCTCGGTGGCCCTGATAGTGCGTCTCTCTCTCTATCTCAACTTCATTAAAGCTATAAATTTGATTGTTTTCTTCACTTCAATTAATGCTCTCAAGATTGGATTTTTTTCCTTTTCTTAGGTTGAAAATGTGGTTAATTTTATTGGGTTGTGTTTTTCTGAGTTGGTCTTTTGGTTTGTGTTAATTTGGGGTATTGTAGCTTTGTTTGCAACTCCTTGGTTTTGTGTTCTGTAACTTCTTTTCCTAAATTGTTTCAACTTAAATGGATCAATGGGTATGCTTGTTGAGGACCATTTAATGCTCTATCATTTATGCCTGGTAACTGTATATTTAACTTGTCATGTTATTTAGCTTACTAAATGATATCAATAACCATTTTAAAGTGATTTCTCACCTCTTAATAATTGATTAGCTGTTTATGGCCGTAGGCCATTCATTTAAACATTTGTGAAATTGTATATAAAAAAATACCCTTATGGATAAATCCTATTTTGGAGCCATTCTGTTCAATTATTTTGGAATACTTCTTGCTTCTGCAAGACAAATTAAAGCATCACTCTTTCTTTGTCTCTGTGTGGAAAGAATATTCCTTAATCTATACTGACACAGATTCTGTTTGAGTCTGGTTCGTCCATAGCTGAGATTCACAAGTCAGGATTTGATTTCAAGCTTGGTGTTTTGGGTATTCTAACGTCCGGTCTAGAAAATGTGATTTTAGTTTATTTTATCACTATGTGCTGTGTGGACTTTGTGTTTAGAGAGATGACCAAAAGAGTGCTTTTAACTCTTGGATGCAAATTAGGGCCTAGTAATCTCAAACCGATACAAGTTAAATCTAGCAAATATGCCATTTTATGCTAGAGTCTAGAATTATAACTTCAAAGACAGAAAGAAGTGCAACTGATCTAAAGGGATGGCTATGAGCTACTAACTGGTTCTTGGAGAAGATTTTGGGCGGTTGTGTTTAATTTTTGCTATGCCATAACATTACGCCATGCTTGAAAGCTTGGTTAAAGATCTCTTAAACTAAATGGACTTAGTGTAAAATCCAAAGAGATGCCATGCACATAAATAGATTGATTTTCTTTCTTTTATAATGGCTAATATGAAACTCAACCTGCTATGCTGAATATTATTTTGAATATTTTTGCATCCACTCATATGACTGCCTGCTTACTATAATAGTTTGTTCGTATCTATATATTGCCTTACAAGAACTAAATTAGTTTTTTGCATACATATTAACCGTATTTGATCTACTGCTTTGAGCCGTGTAGCCTTTATTGCTGATTGATAATAGGTTAATAGTTGTTTCTAGTTTTCTAATATGGCTTCGTATATCTATGGTTGTGGTAAATAATAATCTAATTGGGATACGCTCCTCCAGGAAAGTAGGATGTGGTTCAAAGTGGTGGGTTCCAAGCGACCTAGACTTCTACAGGGACAATATTTTCAAGAGGGTAGAACGTAGAAGTAAATTTGATTACTTAGCCTTATTTGAAAGGAAAAGGAGGCTTTTTTCTTGTACTTGTGAGGTGAATTAAGCTGACCTTTTGGTGAGCAAGTTGTTGTAGTGCTTATTGTCGTTTTTTGTGTTAAGACCTTAGGCATGGTCAAAGGTTGCTTAGCCATTTCCAAAACTTCAATGATGTAGTATAATTATGTTCTGAATCTTGGTTCAAGATCAGCCAGGATTGCAACTGGGTTCTGAACATTGATAAAACTTGTTACATGTACTGTTCATTATATTGTTTTAGTCTTCATGTTGATTTCGACTTGATTGTAAACTAGGCTGGTTCTGTTGTTCTTTCTCGTGCTTTCTTCATTCTGACCAAACCCAACTCTGAGGAAATCAGCCATTCACATGTCTTGTCTTGTGTAGTTGTATTTCAACTAGCCCTGATTGTTTTAGCACCATATTTGTTAGCAAACTAATATTTCAATGAGAAACGATACCATGTTTACTTATCTATTGTTCCACCATTTTTGGTGGTTGACTTACCAGAAGCAACACCAAAGACTATAATGAGAACCATGGGAGTAAAAGGCCTGACCCTTTATCACTTGAAGTCGCATCTCCAGGTTTGTTATTGGCATAACGCTGTTAGTTAAGTATAATACCATTACTTGCATACTATGATCATTGCATTTTAACTTTACAGAAATATCGGTTGGGGAAGCAAGCATTCAAGGAATCCACCGACAACTGTAAGGATGGTATGAGTATTGTATTTCTAAGATTGAGAGTACATGTTACTACTTCATTCTGCATGTTTCTTACCCTATACTAAAACTCTAATGAAATGGATCTTTTAATAAAACATCAAGGGTATCCCGAAATATTTTGGGCACAAGGTTCTTTCTGTGAGTTCTCTCCGCACATTTTCATAGGAAACTAAAAGATTCCTTCCATGAGTTCTTTCCAGACATTGTCACATATTTTCCTACTTGGATGGATTCGATTTATCATAACTGTATGCTTGTCCATTAGCCATAAATGTTTTTAACTTTCAAATAGATGGTGAATTTGGACAAGAAGCAGTGCTTGCTTAACATATATCGGTGAGCAGTTTTGAACAGTTAATAGATGGGTTTGCAGCTTCATACATTGAAGAGAGTCAGGATAGTGGATCTTCTGCATCGCCGTCATCAAGAATAATGGCGCAAGATAATAATGAGTAGGCTATCTTTTGATCTTACGTAGTTGCTCACTTCTCTTTCCTTCTTCTATTGACTGCCTCCTTTCCGGCCAGTGGCTACCAGGTTACGGAAGCCCTGCGAGTCCAGATGGAAGTCCAACGAAGACTTCACGAGCCGCTGGAGGTCAGTTGAGTCGGTCATCATACTGGATTATGAACTTGTTATATATGTACATTGAGGGATGTAAGTAAGACCCACTGATGAGATGAGGTGATGCTTTTGTGACCAGGTTCAGCGCCGTCTCCAACTCAGGATCGAGGCTCAGGGAAAATATCTCCAGTCAATACTTGAAAAAGCCTGCCAAGCCCTCAATGACCAGGCTGCTGCAGCTGCGGGGCTTGAGGCGGCTAGAGAGGAACTGTCGGAGCTGGCAATCAAGGTCTCTGATGATTGCCAGACTATAAAAATGCCTCGCTTACCGGAACTTGCTGCAGCTCTGGGCAACAAAAACGTGTCGAGCATTCCTGCTCGAATCGGTGACAGTTCAGGTGAAAGCTCGCTAACATCAAGTGGAAGCCCAGTTTCCATGAAGAAGAGACAGAGGTCCTTGATAGGGACATCCTTTCCGTTTGAGAACAACATGGCACAGGAAGTAGAATGGACGGCACCTAATATTGGATGACACAGCAAAGCAACCTCGAACCATCTTAGGATGCGGCACATGTTTTTATGTTGTATCGGTTTAACTGTGATCTAAATGTTGCATCCCATCCTTTCTTTTATCAGTTATAACATCCATGGTGTGTGTATATTCTCAAAGCACTTCATTTTAACGTGAGGATGAGGATTTCTTGTTCAAAGCACTTCATTTTAATGTGAGGATGAGGATTTCTTGTTCAAAGCATTTCGGTAGTGTCAGTGTCTTGGGTTGTTACAACAACTCCAGTAGAGTGTATGGAGTGGACGATTCCAATTATTGCAAATGGTTGAGCAATGTGACTTTCCCGAGATGTTACAAAGTCTTGACTATACGTATTGGCAGTGGAAAAATTGTTTGGTTGTGTGGAAAGAGCAGTTTGCGTGTGGTCATAGATTCCTATTGTCATGCTTGAAGTCGTTACCTCACAAGACATGTGGACATGGGCGGATCTACTAAGGCTGCAAGAGGGACGACATGCCCCCTGGAATATGATAAGTTACGATCATCCAGAATGCGATCCAATATGACAAGTTACGATGAAGTTAATTTCTCAATGCCAAGATCAACTCTACCAAACACCTCTAGAATCCAAACCTTTGGGTCTATGCGAAGGAGCCTTAACTTGTACCACAAAACATAACTTGCTGATCCTTTTTTTTTATCCATAAAAAATAAACAGTTTTATTACACCCGAAGCCAAAAATCTCGAAAGGAGATGATACAGGAAGGGCGGAGAGAAAGAGTTAAAAGACGTCCCAAGGACACGAACTAAGAGAGAAACTACAAACCAGAACAGAACGAAAGCTACAAATGAAGAGAAAACATAAACGTTAAGCGATTTTCTCAAGCATGTTGATAACTTCGTCTTCGCTAAAATTGACAGTAAACCCCATGGATTTGGCAAAGTCCCACGAGTGCTTAGCTTCCGACTTCTTGCGAAGAGCCATGTTAGAGGTTTTGAAGATAGGAGCGAGCTTTGGCTGCTTACGACGACCGTGCTTCTTGTACTTTTTTTTCAGAATAAATTCAACTAGAGACGCATCGTCGGTCAGCGAAGGAGAGCTAATATCTGCAATGAAATTTTTAAACGAAGCTGGATGAGAGGCAACAGGCCTGGTGGAGGCAGAAGGGCCCAGGAGAGAAGGTCCACCAAAAGGCCCAAGAGCTTTGTGAGCCTCTGGGCTTAGGCTGGGGGACCAAAGCCCAACTTCACCATCAGATCCATAAATCTGCTCAAGAGTCTTGGAACCACGCGCAGTCATTAAAGCTCCAGACAACAAAGAGGTCTCAACAACCTCGAGGGAGTGAAAACGATTGGGGTTCTCGAGGGACTCGGGAACTGACGAGGGGGAGATCGAGGCAGACTTTTCGGGACTCCTCGCAGCTATCTCGAGCCTGACGTTCGACATCGGAGGCTCCGAACCCAGGGCCAAAGACGCCGGCGCCGGGACATGTTGTGTCGGGGCCGGGGCAAGAGTCGCCGGAGCTGAAATCTCTTCAGCATCAACAGCGGGGCAGAAATCTTCACCAACATCGGGGCAAAATTCTCCAGATTCTAGATCTGATTGAATCACTGAAATCAAGGGGACTTGAATCAGATCTAGAAAAAGGACAAGGGTTTGAAAGGCTTTCTCGGAGAGGTGGAGGGTCACCGCTTTGCTCGCCGGCGACAAATCAGACGAGAGGACGAGGACGAATGCCATATCCAACCTCTCACGCGAAGAAGAGCAGGGATGAAGGTACAAGGGTTTTCCGACCACCGCTGCGATGCTGAGGATTGAGGCCCGAGTCCAGCCTGAGAGAGGGATACCGCGAATGGATACCCACCGGAGGCATCCTCCGCTGACAAAATCCGAAATATCGGAGAAGAAGAAACTGAACCAAGCCCGGAGCCATGACCAACCTGAGCTTGCAGCCGAAGCGAAAGCCAACGAGTCTGAGAAGGTGAGCAGGAAGCACCTGCTGCCCAAATCTGAAAGACGAACAAGGAGCCTTTGAGCAGGGGAGAGATCAGACCAAATTGCAGCAAGACTTTGTCCAGAGGTAGCAACCCCCATAATGCTGAGACCCAGAGAATTGGTCCAACCCACATTTGTGGTGCCCGAGCAAGCAGAGGATGGGGCAGAGGAGGGAGCAGGCGGTCTGGGCTGAGGCTTGGAGGAAGAAGGAGTCCTGGTTGAACCTGCAACAGCATACCTGAAGGAAAGACCGTCGAGGGAGGGCTTGCTGGCCGGCACAGGAGGAGGAGCTACCGAACCCACCGAGAAAGCAAGGGAGAAATCGACAATAAGACGGTCAGCTTCAACCTTAGAGCGGTGTAAGGCAGAGACCGCTTTAGCAGCATCATCAGCGCAGGTAAAGTGCACAAAACCGAACCTTTTGTTTGCTCTGTTGAAGGCTCTGCGAATAGAGCCAAAAGGAGAGAAAAGGCTAAGAAGTTGAGAGCGAGAGAAAAAAAAGCGGGAGGTTGCAGACGAAAAGTTTGGGATAGGGAGGCCCTGAGGGATAGGAGGCGGAGAGGGAAGGAGGAGGGTCAGGGGGCTCAACCATTGACTTGCAATGAATTCTCCAGTGTTGTTCACATCCTCATCACCATCTTCTCTCTTCTTAAGGAAAATACTTGCTGATCCTTGGCAATCATATGAAGACCATAGAGATTGAATCGTCTGCTTGACAGTAATATAAGAGGATTAAGAATAAGCAATTGCATACCTTAAACATACATATATGTGTACAAGTTTATTCCAATCTCCTTGTAACTTAATTAGATGTGTCCTTGTCCTTGTAAACAGAGGATACGGACAAAAAAAGAAGATTTTCCTTTCATCCATCAACTCGCTTCTCACTCGCCTACAAAAATCATGACTAGAGTAGAGATGCTTCTATTTTGTAAAGAGCAAGCTACGCAAGTCGGGTGTCAGCTAGTTTCTGAAAGGCACAACTCTAGATATGTTTGCTTGAGCTTTACTTAAAGATGATGGTTTAGGCTAAAGAAAAGGCCAACACTTAATTGATACATAAGTATTGATGCAAAGATTCACCTTCATATTTGTTGAGGAATAAAGAAAAGTGAAGAGATGTATGAACTTGTCTTTTGTTAAAGTGAGATCAACACTTGATTGATACATAAGTGTGTTGGCAAGTGTGTGTAATGTTAAAGAAACTGGAAATGGATGCAAACAAGCTGTTGGAAGACGCGATGAGAGGGCGGTGGAAAGAAGTGGGCAACACTTACAGCAACTTCCGGGAGGCTCAGATGGCCAAGATGACGAAAGCAGGGGACACCGTGCTCCACATGGCCGTGTCCGACGGCAAGACGGGCCTAGTCCTGCAGATGGTGGCCGCCATTCACGACCCCTCGGTGCTCAACATCCGCAACGACAGAGGCAACACTCCTCTGCACCTGGCGGCCGAGCTCGGGGATGTCCACATGTGCCACTCCATGGCCTCCACGCATAGAGACCTCCTCGCCGCCCGTAACCTTGAGAACGAGACCCCTCTCTTCTCCGCCGCCCTCCACGGCAACAAGACCGCCTTCCTCTGCCTCCACAGCTTCCTCGCAAGCCACGGCAAGGACTATTACTCCTTGTGCCGCAAGAAATGCGGAGACACCCTCCTCCACGCCGCCATATCCGGTGAATACTTCGGTAATACTTACTCTGCCTCAAATCTCACCTACAATTCTCGTTTGGAAGTTATATTTGTTTTCTTTTCCTTTGTAGATTTGGCATTTCAGATCATTCACTGCTACCCCGAGCTTGTCAATTCTGTGAATGACAAGGGTCAGTCTCCCCTCCATGTTCTTGCAGGCAAGCCTAATGTATTCAGAAGCAGTGATCACATTGTGCTGTTGGATCATCTCGTCTACAAATGTAAGAATCTCGGTTTCAACTCGCAATTATCAGCTATTGATTCGATGATTTTACTTGTTTAGGCATACCTGTTGATCCCCT
>JAYMTN010000958.1:0-14163 GCA_036897425.1 Erodium trifolium | reverse complement strand
CTAGGGTTTTGGTATCGAATTTCCCTTTATGATAATCGTAGCTAAATTGTAAAAAGAGGAGCTAATAGAGCTTGTCTCGTATGTATTAGATTCATTAACAAATCAATACAAGCTTCCTCTTTTCTGCATTTCTGAGTTTAATTCGAGCTTAGGATTCTTAGCTACGTTCCACCGACATTTAAGCTTTCTTCTTCTTCTTCAATCATCAAACGCAGAAATGAAAGACTCGGACTTTTCATCATGAGCTTCTAACCCCCGCTCCTTTTCTGTTTCACCCGGCTTATAATCTTGTTGGTATTTCTATCCAAGTTGGAACCTCCTATTTATCTGGTGTGATATCAAATAAAATTTAGTTTTCTCTTCGGACCAAAAAAAACATATACATTTCAACAATCTTTAAATAAAATAAAATAATACTCATAAAACTGTAAGCAATCTTAATTGGATTTAAATACAGCTGAGAATATACGATAAAGGACGGCTTGGGCGGTGTGAAGAAAAAAAAGAAAGACATGCAAGATGAAAAGGACGGTGCAGACTGCAGACCATCCCATTGCTTTGTTGGCATTATACAAACCTTTAGATTAGATGAGAGTAATTATATTATTATATAAGCGCCTCTCTTTGCTAATGTCACGACAAAACCACCCATGCTCAAAGTCCACTTGGTCTTTGGAATTGTGTGTATGGGTCCCACGGACATCTGAAACATGAATCCTTCGCCTTCTTCTTTAGTTTCTCGTATAAGGGCTTGCGAGTTGAGGCCCAATTGAGAAGACACATAAGCCCAGAACTACACATTTAAAGAAAAGGCATGCTCATATTTCTACAGGCCCAACAGAACCAGATTGCTACATAGAAGGAACGACGTCGTTTTGTAGGGGAAGAGTGGTTTTAGTTTTACCCTGAAATCGCGATCTTCTTCTCGCTATGTTCTTGAGTTCCGGCGTAGAGTTCCGTCAAAAAGGTACGTGCTTCCCTCTCTTCTCCTCCGTCCGCTCTCTTCTCTTCATTGATGCGATTTTGTATTCATTATATATATGTATATCTATGTGTTTGCATTATACATCTGATTTGTGTTGTTTCTTCGTATTATGTTGTGCTATTTTCTGTGTTTCTGGTCAGTGGGTGTTGTGCAGTATCTCTATTTTTAGAATAATGTGTCTGAAACTAATTTGCAGCACCTCGGAGACCTAATTACCTCTCTGGTTATGGTATGTGTTCAATTTTAGGAATGGGGATATACAAAGTTCATACTGGGTTATGTCACTGATAGGATCTCACGTTCTTGTAATTTCATGCTTAGAGCATCCACTATACAGCCTGCCCACTATGGGACAAGCTGCCTACAACTAGTACATATCCTAAATTACATCAACGAAATTATCAAAACTATTTCAACAAACGAAATGTCACCAGTTTTGTTGTTTTTCATTAGCCTCCACTAATAT
This sequence comes from Erodium trifolium, assembly GCA_036897425.1. NCBI lineage: Eukaryota > Viridiplantae > Streptophyta > Magnoliopsida > Geraniales > Geraniaceae > Erodium > Erodium trifolium. The sequence continues at coordinate 12,712 of JAYMTN010000958.1, read as the reverse complement.
TCTTTTTGGTATGGTGTTCCGCATTCTCGGATGTGTATTGGGCATCGACCGCTCCCTCTATTCGAGGGTTCGGTTTCGATCGCATTGTCGATAAATTCTGTCAAATTTCTTGACCTTTTTGGCCATCTTCTGCCAATGTTTGCTTCTTCAAGCGGGGACATATGGTGTGAGTGCGTCCTAAAAGAAGTTCAAGTAGATGGTATTCCAATAATCCTTCCCAATCTCGGCATGAAAGAGCCATGCTACGATTAGCCAGAATTCTTCTCACTCAGACCATAGAATATTGCATCGTGCCGCCATTGCTGATTTCGGCAAGGAGAAAGGAGGAGGAAACTGATTTCGTCGAAGAAAAAGGAAGTAGAAGTTGATTTTGGCGACGAGTAAGGAAGAGAGTGTTGGTTTTGGTGAGGAGAAAGGAGGGCTCTGTTTGCCCCTTTTATAGGGAAGGGAGACGAATCAGCCCAACGAACGAATCTCCCCAACGGTCGAATCACCCAACATTCGTTTTTTCCAAATCATCGGCCATGCCGGCCTCCTAGCGTCGTTGTGGGTAGACTCTGACTGCGGAATTGACCGACGTCCAGGTATGGGCAACGCCGGCCTCCTTTTCGATTCCGCGCCGGAAGAGGCCAATAGTGGATGCTCTTAAAACCAAATATACAGTTTTGATTCTACATACATGTTCAACTTGGAAATATCTACAAAAGAAATTTCTTGTTTTTTTATAGTAAATTGCAAAATGTTCATGTGCTTCCTTCTGCCTTTTATTGCTTATATTTATTTTAACAGTAGTAGGCTTATGCATCAGCAGCTCACTTCGTGATTCATTGTTTTCATACAATATATTCAGCTATCTGTTAATTTTGGAAAGGAAAGAAAAGATACTAGAGGTTGGAAGATATGATGTAAAGGTCCTTGTGTTTTTATGTTGAGCCTTTCCTTTATAGTGTCATCTCGTCATTAATTCTGTGATTTTTTTAGCCTGTCGGTCTCATGAAAAGCTAATTTATCAGATATTTTATGATCTTATGTTATAGATTTTGCCTTTGCATTGATGGGCTATTTTTACAGGGTAAGCTGAGAGCATTTTGATTGGGATAAAAGAAGAGAATATGGGATTGCCAGATGCTCCTCCTGGGGATTTGTCAGCAGAGATGGAAGTGGATGCTTTTCGACGCCTCTTCCCTCTTCGCTTCTATGAGGGACATCTTGTGAAATCTATACGACCTGATGCAAGATCGCTTGGAGAAGCTAGAGATACAACCATAGCCCTTGGTTAGTCTTGATTTTGTTTTCTTAATCAACAATTTGTCCTGTTGGGTTGTTATTGCTCATGGTCCTGTTGAAGCTTCATGATTATTGGAACCCCACAACTTGTACTAACCCCTCTCTATATCTCTCAATTTATGTAATCAGGGGAGGTTTCATCTGCTAATGGGTCAGCACTAACAAAGATTGGCTCAACTGTAAGTGATTCTCTTTCACTGTATCCTTACATGTCATGTTCGTGATTTGAGTGCGTATTTTTGTTTCCTTTTGGTGTTGTGTTTGACACAAATTGCTGTTCAGACCATGCTGGCTGCTATTAAGATGGAGGTCATGACTCCTTCTGCTGAGGCACCAGATGAGGGATGCATAGGTTGAGTGTCATGAACTTTATTTACACCCTTATTATTGACCCTTGCTCATTTTTATTTATTGTGCATTAATTTGAAAGGTCTTGCTATTTTTTCAGCTATTGAGTTCCATATGCCTCCAATTTGTTCCCCTATTGTCAGGCCTGGTAGGCCAGCTGAGGCAGCCCCAGTTGTGTCGAAGCAGTTATCAGACACTATATTAAGGCATGCCCATCTTTATATATTTGTTTACCAATGCTTTGATTTCTCTGCCAAAGTTTTTTAATTGGACCTGCAGTTTTCTTTTTATTATTCTGTTTTGTCTTAATGTGAAAGATGCTAAAACTTATCACCTCTTAGTCTGAGGTAGATTATGATATAACTTGTGTACACATTGGTGTATATCTTAATGTATGCTCACATATCTCTCGATGCATATATTGATAGCTGTACTATTTCTGATCTATGGTGTAAGTATGATTATAAATTCAAACAGTATAGGGTAGCACCTCACGTAAGTCGAACATTTAGTATTCATAGTAGTTGCTATGTATAATAACTAGTGCTAGTAATGTTGTAACCTCAGATGGTTTGCGCTTCCGAAGTGTTTGTAACTTCCTTAAGCCATTTTACGCATACCATTAAACTAGAACTTAGCCCAACTTTCCTAAGTCCTGGAATCAGTTACACTAAGCATGTCACACTGATTACTATTGAACTCCATCTAGGGTGACATGTTTTATCAAAGTAAAACATCTGAAGTTTTTGCTCACCTGTTTAATTTACTATGCTTTTGGATCTCTATCGTTTTGCCTGAAGTTATTAACACCTGTAATCAAAATACTGTTTGCACTTTGATGACCCACCATCCATGTTCTTGTCTATCATTATCTTTCTACTATGCAACAACTTGAACTTTGTATAATTAATGATTTTGGAATGACGGTTATTGCAGTTGTGGCATGATTAATTTAAAGGAATTGTCCTTGGTCAGTGGAAAAGCTGCTTGGATGGCATACTTGGTAGGATTTCTTTATTCATATTCGTCATTTTACTATAAGTAGATGTATGCTGCTTCCTATATGACAATGCAGAAAGCTACTGGCCATTGTGCATATAGTTCAATCTGGGTTCTTGTGTTTGATGAGAATGAAATACATTCTATTTTATTTTCAGGATATATACTGTTTGAATGCTGATGGTGCTCTTTTTGATGCTGCGCTACTTTCAGCTGTTGCTGCCTTTTCTCATTGTAAGATTGTCAACCTTTTCAATCATATATGCTACAAGATATGGCGTGATCATGTGCTTTTTTAAAACCTTAAACATTCAGATGACCCTAACCCCTTTTGCAGCTAACCATCATATAAATATTATGTCTTGCAGTGCAAATCCCGGTAGTTTCACTGAACGATGATGGTAAAATAGTTGTTGTGTCCAAGGAAGATGAGGGAGGAAAGTTGGGAAAAGAGGCGGTGAATAAGGAGAAAAGGAAACTGTCACTGAACAACATTCCATTCTCATTGACTTGCTTACTTTACAAGAATTATATCTTGAGTGATCCCATTGCTGAGGAAGAGTCGATCATAGAAACCCTTGTAACTGTAGTTCTGAATTCATCTGGTCAGCTTGTGTCTTTTTACAAGGCAGGTGGATCGGTTCTTGCCTATACTTCAGCTGTTCAGGTCAGGCCCCTTGTCATATTATATTAATCTCCTTGAGAATACAAATGAAGTCATCTAACTTGCTCATTTGCAGGATTGTATTGCATTGACAAGGCAAAGGGTAAAGGAACTTAATCAGATTTTAGATGAAGCCATATCTGGTATGGAGGTTGACTAGGCTTATATGGAGGGATACTTCTGGTTAAATCTACTGCATCTACTGGGTAGTTACTTCTAAATTATGTCAAGACATTTGGAAGATTTTTAAGCAAATCATTATCAATCAATTTTGATCCTATATATGCGAGTCATCATTCAATTTTCAGTTAATAGGGCAATTTACTAGATGAAGCTTGGTCTTTTTGTTTCTTAAAGTTTACCTATTGCAAATAGATTGTTTTTCCCCTTCTTACTGTGACCTTTATCGTAGGCTTTCAAGTCTGAGGCATTTTTCTCAGTCTGAAACCCTTCACTTACAGCCATATAAGCTTAGCTTACTGAATGCAGGTGACGATTTTGAATCTTAGCCATAAAGAAGCTAGAAGATGATACTTGTTACCCATCAAAAAAAGGGTAGAATTTTGTAGCATCTAACTAAAGATAAAAGGGGCTAGTCTATGTCCACACCCCACCTTTCGTTTATTGCTAAATTCTAATCCAAACAAATGTTGATGCTCATGTAGTAACGTTGACCCAACCTATTGCATTTTCCATCCACAAGGTTAACGGCCATTTAGCGGGTAACAGGAAAAATTGATAGGTCAGAGTTATGATTTGAGAATAAACGAGAGGTCTACGTTATGACATCAAGTTTTCGCATGCCATTTCAGGAAAGTTTTAGAGCACGTGACAAATATGTGACTGGTCTTTCACGGAGTTAATCACACTTAACAGATTTTTATACATTTTGAGATTTAATCGGTGAAACCTGTTACTACGTAATACTTTTCATACGTCTGGGTTATGATTGGTAATTAATCTTAATACATTGCGATGACATGCCTAAAGGCTTTGAATGTATCTAGTTATCCTAACTTAAATCTTGAGTATGAGATCAAAATTTCAAGCATTTGGTCACATTTCTTTTCAGTAGCACCATCTGATTTGTTTTTTTATGGAATTCACATATGCTTTTTCAGAGTTTCAATAATTAGATGATTTGTTTTGGGGGTGATGTGTTCTGGTGTGGACTACAACTTCATTGTACTCTCAGAAAACATGTGGCCCCATTGGGGTCACAACAATTACTTTCAACCCACAGCACAAAAAGAGAATCTTTATTTGCACCCAAAAAGCCCCTCCTCCAAGCTCCATCCATACCCATCAAAATCATTACAAGTAGAAGAAATTAATATGAGAAATAGAAATAAAAATAAAAAATCCCATTGCCCAATCTTATTATCTCTCTAGTGCCCAGTGACCAAGCCATGTACTTTTGGGAAATCCAGCCCAGCCAATCACAGCCTCCCAAGCTCCATCACCAAGCCCCTCTTGAGATATCCCAATCCCATACCCAAACCTGTTACTTCTCTCAACCAAAACTCAGCATCAGAATCTAACACACTCCATTCTCTTCCTCTTGGCCTCCACGTGTGCCTCAGTCCTCCACAAGCCCCAGAAAACCAACCATTTCTATAAACCCCACACCCCAATGAACCCAATTGGAAAAAAGAGGCTCACTAGTCTCTCTCTCTCTCTCTATACACATTACACACACACTCTTTCTTCAAGTGTTCAATTTTGTATCTATATCTTTTGTTTTTTCAATCTTCAATTTTTGCAGCTTCTTGATTGATCAAGAAACAGAGGAGCTTCTGTTTCTGTAACAATGGCTTCTCTGGTTTCTTCACCATTCACTCTACCCAGCTCCAAATCAGACCACCTCCGGAAGCACTACTTCCTCCACTCCTTCCTCCCCCAGAAGGCCCACCAGACCCTCCGCAACTCCAAGCCCTCCTTGAAGGTCAAATGCGCCGTCGTCGGTGGCAACGGCCTCTTCACCCAGACCACCCAGGAGGTCCGCCGGATCGTCCCGGAGAACCGCGACGGCCTCCCCACCGTCAAGATCGTCTACGTCGTCCTCGAAGCCCAGTACCAGTCCTCCCTCACCGCCGCCGTCCAGACCCTCAACAAGACCAACAAGGACGCCTCCTACGAGGTCGTCGGCTACCTGGTGGAGGAGCTCCGCGACGACAACGCCTACAAGACCTTCTGCCAGGACCTCGAGGACGCCAACATCTTCATCGGGTCCTTGATTTTCGTGGAGGAACTCGCCCTGAAGGTGAAGCAGGCCGTGGAGAAGGAACGGGACAGGCTCGACGCCGTTCTCGTGTTCCCGTCGATGCCTGAGGTGATGAGGCTCAACAAATTGGGGTCCTTCAGCATGTCCCAACTGGGTCAATCGAAAAGCCCCTTCTTTCAGCTCTTTAAGAAGAAGAAAGGCTCGAGCTCTGCTGGGTTCGCGGATAGCATGTTGAAGCTTGTGAGGACGTTGCCTAAGGTCTTGAAGTACTTGCCGAGCGACAAGGCTCAGGACGCTAGGCTTTACATCCTCAGTCTCCAGTTCTGGCTCGGTGGCTCGCCAGATAATCTCCAGAACTTTGTGAAAATGATCTCCGGAGCTTATGTTCCGGCGCTCAAGGGTGCCAAGATGGAGTATTCAGACCCGGTCGTGTTCTTGGATACCGGAATTTGGCACCCTCTGGCCCCTTGTATGTATGATGATGTGAAGGAGTACTTGAATTGGTATGGTAGCAGGAGAGATGCCAATGAGAAGCTCAAGAGCCCGGACGCTCCTGTTATCGGATTAGTCCTGGCCAGAAGTCACATTGTGACTGGAGATGATGGTCACTACGCAGCTGTGATCATGGAATTGGAGGCTATGGGGGCTAAGGTGATCCCAATTTTCTCGGGTGGACTTGACTTCTCCGGGCCAGTTGAGAAGTTCTTCATCGACCCCATCACGAAGAAGCCCTTTATTCATTCGGCTATTTCACTGACGGGTTTTGCTCTTGTTGGAGGGCCAGCAAGGCAGGATCACCCCAGGGCTATAGAGGCTCTGATGAAGCTTGATGTTCCTTACATTGTGGCATTGCCTTTGGTGTTCCAAACCACTGAGGAGTGGCTCAACAGTACTTTGGGCCTTCACCCGATTCAGGTTGCTCTCCAAGTTGCCTTGCCGGAGTTGGATGGAGGCATGGAGCCCATTGTCTTCGCTGGACGGGATCCTCGATCAGGCAATTCTATCTTCCTTATTCGTATCACAACCTTCCTAATTTTAGTAACTGTTAGAATTAACCAAAACCCGTCTTGCTTGTTACAGGAAAATCTCATGCTCTTCACAAGAGGGTGGAGCAGCTTTGCACCAGGGCTATCAAGTGGGCTGAGCTCAAGAGAAAAACAAAGGTATTTTATGCCAAGTTTTATTATCCACTATTTTCTTTACAAATGATCTACAATATATGTTCTTTGAGTTTGAATTGGTTTAGTTAGTTTCATCATGTTGAAACTTCTATGTATTAAGTACAAGGGAAATTACAGTTCACTAGGGTAAAAAAAATACATAATTTGCATTTCACAATGGTGGACTTTTGTTCAATATGATTCACAATGTTCACCAAAAGTTAAGTTGCAACTTCATTAAATTTGCTTCAAAAGTACTAAAATACCCTCAATCATATGTTTTTTGACATCATGAACAGTAATTATCCCTGATTATTTTTTGAAAGGGTAAATATGGTACTTTGGAAAAAAGAAAAAGAAAAAAGTGGACGGAATATTCTACCTTTTCCGTCCAAAATTTTCAAACGGTGAAACTTAACCTTTGTTGAACGCATTGAATTGTAACGAACGAAATCCTACCGTTGTGAAATATGAATTATGTATTTCTTTTCCCGTTGTGAACTGAAGTGTAATTTCCTCTTAAGCATATGAACAACAAATATGAGATTTATTATTGATACTGGTGATTTTATACGTTGATATAGTTTTGCATTCTTGATCAGAGAAATTTCAATCGAGAATGTGTTAGAAGTTCTATATTTCCGTGTAATTGAAATGTTTGATTTATTTGTGCAGGAAGAGAAAAGACTAGCAATTACCGTTTTCAGTTTCCCACCGGACAAAGGAAATGTGGGAACCGCGGCGTACCTGAACGTGTTCTCCTCCATTTACTCTGTTCTGAAAGAACTGAAAAGCGATGGTTACAATGTGGACGGGCTTCCCGATTCATCAGAGAAATTGATCGAAGAAGTGATCCACGACAAGGAAGCTCAATTCAGCAGCCCGAACTTAAACGTGGCCTACAAAATGGGCGTCCGAGAGTACCACAACCTCACTCCCTACGCCGCTGCTCTGGAAGAAAACTGGGGCAAAGCTCCAGGGAATCTCAACTCTGACGGTGAGAACCTCTTGGTCTACGGCAAGCAATATGGAAACGTCTTCATCGGGGTCCAGCCCACTTTCGGTTACGAGGGTGACCCCATGCGCCTCCTCTTCTCCAAATCCGCCAGCCCCCATCACGGCTTTGCTGCCTACTACTCTTTCGTGGAGAAGATCTTCAAGGCCGATTGTGTCCTCCATTTTGGGACCCACGGCTCCCTCGAGTTCATGCCTGGTAAACAAGTTGGCATGAGTGACGCTTGCTTCCCTGATAGTCTCATCGGCAACATCCCCAATGTCTATTACTACGCTGCCAATAACCCCTCGGAAGCAACCATTGCCAAGCGCCGGAGCTATGCCAACACCATTAGCTACCTCACCCCTCCTGCCGAGAATGCTGGCCTCTACAAGGGTTTAAAGCAGCTCAGCGAGCTTATCTCGTCCTACCAATCCTTGAAGGACACCGGACGTGGACAGCAGATCGTCAACTCAATCATCAGCACAGCCAAGCAATGCAATCTGGACAAAGATGTCGATCTCCCCGAAGAGGGCCAGGAGATCTCCACCAAAGAACGTGATCTCGTGGTTGGGAAGGTATACTCCAAGATCATGGAGATTGAGTCTCGGCTCTTGCCTTGTGGGCTCCACGTCATCGGGGAGCCTCCCACTGCCATGGAAGCTGTTGCAACCCTGGTCAACATCGCTGCTTTGGACAGGGCTGAGGAAGGAATCACGGCGCTCCCGTCAATTCTAGCAGAAACTGTTGGAAGGAGCATAGAGGATGTTTACAGAGGAAGTGATAAGGGGATTTTGAAAGATGTAGAGCTTCTGAGACAAATCACCGAGGCTTCACGTGGAGCGGTGTCCGCCTTTGTGGAGAGAAGCACGAACGACAAGGGACAGGTTGTTGATGTATCGAATAAGCTGACCTCCATTCTCGGGTTTGGTATAAACGAGCCATGGATTCAGTACCTTTCAAACACTAAGTTTTACCGAGCTGATAGAGAGAAGCTGAGAGTGTTGTTCGAGTTCTTGGGCGAGTGCTTGAAACTGGTTGTTGCTGATAATGAAGTGGGGAGTCTCAAACAAGCCTTGGAAGGGAAGTATGTGGAGCCCGGGCCTGGAGGCGACCCCATTAGGAACCCGAAGGTGCTTCCCACTGGAAAGAATATCCACGCCTTGGACCCACAAGCTATCCCGACCACAGCAGCCATGCAGAGCGCTAAGATTGTGGTGGATAGGTTGATCGAGAGGCAGAGGATTGAGAACGGGGGCAAGTATCCTGAGACAATTGCGCTTGTGCTGTGGGGGACGGATAATATCAAAACCTATGGTGAATCACTGGCACAAGTCTTCTGGATGATGGGTGTCATGCCTGTGGCTGATGCATTGGGACGGGTTAACCGTGTGGAGATCGTTAGTCTTGAAGAGCTCGGAAGGCCTAGAGTCGATGTTGTTGTCAATTGTTCAGGCGTCTTCAGAGACCTCTTCATCAATCAGGTATCAGTTGTGATCCTTGTCATTCCTATTCAAGTTCTAACCCTCAGTTATTGAATAGTTATCTGAAATTAACCCTTGAATCGATATGTTTCTCATTCTTTTTCTTTTGCTTCTATCCAGATGAATCTCCTGGACCGTGGAGTGAAGATGGTAGCTGAACTGGACGAGCCAATCGAGCAAAACTTTGTGAGGAAGCATGCCCTGGAACAGGCTGAGGCACTTGGAATCGGAATCCGTGAAGCTGCAACGAGGATTTTCTCCAATGCCTCGGGATCTTATTCCTCAAATGTGAATCTTGCTGTGGAGAACTCCTCGTGGAATGACGAGAAACAGCTGCAGGACATGTACTTAAGTAGGAAGTCCTTTGCCTTCGACAGTGATGCACCCGGTGTGGGCATGATGGAGAAACGCCAAGTCTTTGAAATGGCCTTGAGCACGGCTGATGCAACCTTCCAGAACCTGGATTCCTCAGAAATCTCGCTCACTGACGTGAGTCACTACTTTGACTCAGACCCGACGAATCTTGTCCAGAGCCTGAGGAAGGACGGGAAGAAGCCTAGCGCTTACATTGCTGATACCACCACTGCCAATGCTCAGGTATTGTAATGTCATGTCATGTGCTTGAATGAAGTCGTCTTAGTTCTTGCAATGGGCTTGACTAATTTCAAACTTTTTGCTAGGTTCGTACGCTCTCTGAGACAGTGCGTCTTGACGCGAGAACCAAGCTCTTGAACCCGAAATGGTACGAGGGAATGCTGTCAACTGGGTACGAGGGAGTTCGTGAAATTGAGAAGAGACTTACAAATACTGTTGGGTGGAGTGCAACTTCCGGCCAAGTTGACAATTTTGTGTATGAGGAAGCCAACGCAACTTTTATTCAAGACGAGGAGATGCTCAAGAGGCTGATGAACACCAACCCCAACTCGTTCAGGAAGCTGGTGCAGACATTCCTGGAGGCTAACGGGCGTGGTTACTGGGAGACTGATGAGGACAATATCGAGAAGCTCAAGCAGCTTTACTCCGAAGTTGAGGACAAGATCGAAGGTGTAGACCGGTAAATAATAAGAGCCATTGTAACAGATATGTTTAGTGTGCATTATGTGATAATAACATTGTTGATTTTACATGAGGCCTGAAAAAAAACTCAGCTGTCCTTTTACTTGTAGAAACCAAACTTCCTATGAATTTATCCTTGTCCCTTTATTTACTTGCTTCTTTAACTCATTGCATTGCATTCAAATTTTCAGTTCAGAATCATAAATTTGGGCACTTATGATTATATTTCTCAATCAAATATCCTAAAGTTTAAAAAGTTTTAAAGAGCAGTTTCTGTCCAAAACTTGAAACGACGAAAAAAACCTGTATCTTTTGCATGAGGGTATTTTTGTCATTTCAAACTCGTAAGTGGGTAAAATGAGACTTTTTTTAAGAGAGCTGTCAAAAACTTTTAAAACTTGGTGGTACCCAAGTGAGAATGGTGCATACTTAAGGGTAAATGAGTGGGATTATCTCTAAATCTGGTTTAAACACAATACATGACTAAACATTCGTTCATAAATGAATATGTTGATCCTTTTCCATTAAACTGTGGAACATCAAAAAGTTGAACACATTCTCTCTTTGGAGGGAGTCTCCGACCAATAAAATACAAAATAAATTTACAGAAGAAAAAAAAATGATCTATGGAAGAAGAAAATCTGAAATTACCAATTGATGGTTGTTTCTCAGAAAAGCTCCATGAGGAGAGGATCTCCTTGTGCCATTATTCTGATAAGCTTTATGAAATCTTGTTCGCTGGAGACATTCCAGGGATGGACGGCCGCTGCTTGTGCAGAATAAAGGCTTGTTGAATTCTTAGAAGGCAGTTTTTTCTTGTAAACCATTGTATTGAGCACTGAGTCAAAGTTGTCAGGTGAATCCATTGATGTGAAGAACATGGGTATGGCAACCTTGTGATGGATTTCTAGATCACCCACTAGGTTAACAAGATCCATAAAGTCACTGACTAAGTTCTTAGGAACATAGAATAGCTCAGAGCTGCAGATTGTGAGGCTATGCTCACTTGCATATTCCTTGTAACCCACTTGGAAGTGAACTGGCATCGTACCAACAACTTTCTTGACCATGTCCGCTTGTTTCATAATCCAATCCGAGCTACCGTTGGTTGATACTGTAGTCCAAGACTTGGATACCTAAGTAGGGCAGAATTTGTTAACTTGGATTAAGGAAAGAACAGTGATGCATATATAAATGCCCCGGTTTCTAACAAGAACAGAAAAGAAAAAGTATTTTCTGGGCTACACCTAGAATTTAATTTTTTTTAAGATAAGTTGCCCCATTCCGTTAAAAATTGATTTTGTAAATGACCAAATAACCCCTGATATAATTCAGGGTAAAATGAGATTCATTTGAAACCTAATGGTCATTTTGATCATTTCACAAGGACTTAGAGCGGGGTAATTTGACACATGAATTTTTTTTTTAAAACTTAAATTCTGGGTGTAGCAAAGTGACATTTTCCTTTATTTTATTATTATTTTTTTCTATCCGACAATGGTACTTAGTGACATAAATTATGTAATGCAGGAGGAGAATGGGGCAAAGAGATCAGAAGTAATGTTACCTTGTCAGTTATCCACAGCTTCGTCTTGTCGGCTTGAAGAAGATTCCAGTAATTCAGAATAGTATCGTCTTGAAGGAACAAGAACCCTTCTGCGCTGCCGTATTGATTAAAAATCTTTGGAAGATGCCTACAGAAAGAGTAAGACAATAATGGCAAGTAATTAATAAACCACGCTCTATCAAAACCAACATCGGTTAAGGATGGTGATCATTGTATGGAATCTCACACGCATAATCATGAGTTACAACCTCATCATTGTATGGAATCTCACATGCATAATCATGAGCTACAATCTCAAATTTATAGCTTTGTTTGCATAATCAGTAATATTAATAATGGATGCAAAAGAACAGCAACAGCAAAAATCCAATGTCTGAGAGATCAGAATGCATATAAACCTCAGACTCAATAGCTTTACAAATTCAATTCAACTGTTGATCAGAACAAAATGATATAAGGCCATTTTCATCTTGAACTTAAAAATCCATGTACAAACGGGCAAGTTGTAGAGAATCTTAAGAGAAACCAAGGACTAAATTGCCCAGCTGGGACAAAAATCTAAATCATTGATAATGACAATTCGTTACTTTCCATTATCCAATTCACCGAAATCATCATAAACCTTGTAACTGGCAGATATAATCGAAGGTATATAACTTGCATATTCATACGATCTCCATAGTTCCCTGAAACAGTTTTAGCTATTGGAGGGTAGACTATTATCGTCATCAACAAAATTCCATGGCTCTATCTTATTTATATGCTCAAATAACATGTACAAATGACAGCTTCCTTCATTGCCTAAATTATCTCTAAATCAAAATTAAACTCGGCAGAAGTAATGCAATGATGTTAATGTACTAAATAAACGAGAAAATTCATCAATTAATTAGCAGCTTACTTGTATATCTGATCTAATTTTCCTTCTT
>JAYMTN010000957.1:0-14165 GCA_036897425.1 Erodium trifolium | reverse complement strand
CAGTCAACAATCACCACGAAAACAGCCTCTAAACCTCCAAATCACCACACCCACTTGGGATTTCCCATCAAAACCTTCAAAATCTTCATTTCTACTTAATCCTCACATGGGTTCTTCAAACCCCAACTTCAATCCCACCCAAAACAGCAAGTAAACCAAGCTCTTAACAACACAAAGGGAAGGAGATGGGGATTTTACTTTGTAGAGGTGGAAGGAAGGAAGATTGATGGAAGAAATAGATGAAAACTCCTCTTTTTCCACTCTTTTCTCTTCCTCTTCAACTTTTAGAGCTTTTCTCTCCTCCTCTCTCACCAATTTCGGAAATCTAGTGATTTGTGCCACATAAGGCTCAAAATCTGACCTAATACCCCTTTAGGAAATGTCCCAAATGCCCTCTTTTACATCCTTCCTTTTTGGGCAACATCCCAAGGCTAAATGCGTCTTTTACTCCCCTTTTGCCCTCTTCTAATGGCCTAGGGACATGTGTCCAAGTGGGAACCACTCCCTCAATTAAATATCTCAGCTGGTAATTAATTACCCCTTTGCCTCGAGTTTCGTGTCTGAACGGCCCGAAATGCCAAAAAGTGAAAACTCTCCAGTTGGCTTAAAATGACCCAAATAAGCTAGTCGTAATGACGACTAAGATTTTCGGGTCCCGGTTGAGTCTTAAACACCTCGGGGTCAACAATTAACTTCCTAGTGAAAAAGTCAACCTTTTCCCATTTTACCCGATTTGACCGGTGGTGACCGGGGAAGGTTCTTACAACCACTAAGAAAGAACAGACACAGAACAGAATCGTTCGCAGTTCTTGTAATACTAGAACCATCACAAACGGTATTGGGGCGCTAGATAGGCAGGTAGGAAAGGTGGGGGTAAGAAGATGGCACTGGAAGTCCTGCTCAAAAGCTCGAGCGTGGACTACATCAGTAGTAGAAGGAAAAGCTTTCACCAGGAACCCTTCTCCAGCCCTCGCTTGATCATCCCGGGAGCACTAGTAACATAACTCTTCACTCCTCCAGTAGCATCTCCTTCAATATCTCTATGCCCATGCGGAATAGGCACTGAAACGTCAGTGACCATGCCACTAGAGAGCTGGCGGTTACCAAAATTTTCCAGCTGGGATTTACCTTCCCGGTCTGGGTGCTGACCCGAGGTTCTGTATCCTTAGATACAGTGCTCGGTGAAACACACAGGGTCCTCCCTCAAGACGAGGAGCTCTTAGATACAGTGCTCAGAGATAAATACCCAAAGCCCAGTGGTACGGTCGGTGATGAGATCTCCTTCTAGTTTGTTGCTTAGGGCTTCACCAACTTGTCCTTCTGAAACTCTAGAATGGAGGTATCATACCTCGGGGTACCCCGCAACTCCAGCTGACATTCCCGCACAACATGGCTGATCCTCCCATAGTTGAAGCAGATATTTGGGAGCTTTGCATATGTGATATCGACCCTCACGGGGTCCTGCAAGTCCTTGAACCACGGTACAAGTCCCCGTTGGAGAGGGTGTTCCATGAGATACCAGTAGCGCACCCTCACATCACCTTCCCAGCACATCCCCCATTGGTCGCATGGGCACTCCACACAAACCCCCAAAGTATCGCCAATCGTTTCCCCTGTCGCTTTCGTTCGGACCAAGGGCGGAGGACACTGGGCATGGACCTATAGTTGCAGCCGGTCTAACGCAGGAAGGTCCCAGACATAGAGGTCCAGATCTCCGAGCAAAATGGGACGCTCGTCGAAACATCAGGGTTCATTACCGCGGACCAAGACCTGAGCCACCACCGTCTTGAAATAAAAGCCTAAAAGGCCTGGACCAATATCCTTGACAACCAGGCCCTACGTAGACCAACCACATGCAGTGGTAATGATACAGAGGAAAATTTTCTTTCGGGGAGGCCTTGTGCCCACAGCTTGCCCACCAACCCGAACTACTAGTGCGCAATGATAAAGGAGTTGACTGGAGAGTATGAGACCAGGACCTGTACCTCCTCTTCCTCCTCGAGGGAACGGGGCGAGAGTCCATCCTGAAGCGACATAATGGAGGCCAGCAGATCCGGTAAGGCAAAGCCGTGGGTGATGGGGGATCCTCCGATGACTGAGCCACCGTCCGGCCACGAAGCATTCCAACTGGAATAGTGAGAAGGGAGGGGATGAGCGGAATCCTATCCGCGTTAGGAAACGAGCGACCGAAGCCAAACGCTTCCACGCCCTTCCTTAGGGAGTCATTGATCGATACTTTTCCACGTGTTAGGTCCCGTTGTAGGGGATGAATTGGAGGAGGGTCGACCTCAACACGGGGGGCAGGAACATAAGGAGTGGGCGGAGCAGGAGAGGAGACAACAGAGGGAGAGCCAAAGGATGGTTTTTTGCGGACGAAGCAACCACCTTAGCCCTCACGGGTTGTCCTCTACGTGTTTTTCCAGTAGAGGACGGTGTGGAGGCACCCATTGCGAAGGGCACCAAGGTCGTAGAGAGTGGGAGTAGTTGTGGATCCGCTGGAAGAGAAGGAGACGTTGAGGGAAGCTCGCCTAGGGTTTTCTTCGGCTTCCTCCTACACGGGGCTTTTAAAGGCAGATTCGCAATAGAAGATGACAAAGTCTTCGGGGGAGAAAGATGCACTGGAGAAGACATGACAGAGCCGACAGTGGTTGCAGTAGTAACGTCAATGATGTTGTCGGTGGCATAGATAGGGCTAGGGAGCACCATAGTCGTAGAGGCTAGAACTAGATTTTGCTCTTGAAAGGCGAGAGAGATTTCATAGATGCGATTATTATTTCGATTGTATACACTTAGGTATAATTGAAATAATATAAAAGTATTACATGATCCATGCTGACCATAATTGTACATCTTGGGTCCACGACAAGGCTTTATTTATCCTTTTCATTTTATAAGGTACTAGGTGGGTGCACCGCGCGTTGCGCGGTGCTACTTGTAACGGCTTATTCGAAAAATAATAATTATCAAGATACATTTTCAGATCGTTATACATCTGATGGCTCGCCTCACCCGAGTAGGATCAGCGCTAACTGTCGCAAGAGGGCCAAGAAACACGGCTTCACCTTCTGCACCATCCGCTGGAAACTGTGACCATGCATCCCGCCCTAGATTGTTGATCATGCATATATCAGAGATGTTGTCGTCATCTCCTTAATCGGTCTTTTCATTATCGCAAACATGGGGTGGTCTACCATAACCTCTCCATTGTCAGCACCGTGACATCGACTTTGACATCGAGATTGATACCCTATGGTGGATTCAGATAGTGATGCAAAATAACGACATCGCTATCGGCATCACTGAAACCATGGCCATAATGGGTACACTTAAAAAGTCAAGCTCGTTTCTGTAATGCTTATACTGTACCTTTTTAAGGCTATCTTTAGGCTCGTAGCTTTTATCTTGCTGATAAAGTTCTGATGCATTCGAAATAATGAAATTGAATTAAGAGCCAGATTAAAGAGTGAGAGATACATGCATCACAAATTAAGCAAATATAGAATCATCCAGATAAATATACGTTACACAATCACCAGATTAAAATGTTAAACAATTGTAAAACAAATCAATTACGCTGTCCTACATACAACGTATATTTATCTTCCGGGAGCAACGAAATACATATTGTAATCTGGCTTTACAGTAGTTAAGCATTTTAATCTGGTGACTCCATGGATTTAAGAATATTACAATGAGTTTACAAACGAATCAATTACACTGCCCTGACCAGGTACATCACTGAACTCTTTGGCTTTGCAATAATAATAATTAATAATCAAATAAACCATGGCATTTAAAACATCCACTCATATTGTAATATTCTCTTCTCAAACATCTGAGGAAATTACAAAACTTAAAATACGCTATAATCTGAGGATGAGCCACAAGTTCCCAAACATCTGAGACATTTACAAAACTTAAAAACGCTATAATTTGAGTATGAGCCACAAGAATCCCATCTTTATCTCCCGTATTGGCTTTCACAGCCACAAGCTAATAACCCAAATCTCCGGTCACTACTTTTGGAATAAAAATGCTATGCCCGTACGTTTGTGCATATGTATATGTTTTCTTGCTCTAGCAACACTCTTTTTCAACACAAATCTTGAACAAACAATGATATTTGCACTTTATCTTCAAACTTTCGCATAATGATAATTATTTTGTTTCACTGTCTGATTTTTTAAAAATTTTAAAATAATAATCATAAAGAAAAGATGTCTATGTCAACTAAGAAAAATTGAACATATGAGGGAGGGAGAGAGATAGGCACCTGATGCATATTTCGATCAAGTATAGACTGCTCCTTGAAGATCAGCTTACATGGATACTCCTGACTTCCTTGTATGCGCATCTTACCATTATGATAACAGTACAACTTTCCCAAAATAAGATTATATATGGAAGTTGTAACCTTTGGATCGAGATATCTCCCCAATGTTATGACACGAAACAATCAGTGGATATAAGAGGAGAGCATTCATTTTAATGTGGCTATAATTGGAGACCAACCTGAGAATCGTACCTTCATCTTGCCAAGTCAAGTAAAACTGTTACAGAGAAAAGGTGAAAAATAATGACATATAATCAATAGTAGTATATACAACATTTTATGATATATTTTCACTTCACAACCTGTTTCACTTCAAGCACTTGATGGTTAGAGGATTTTCACCTTTTCTGGTAGGTTATTCCTTAAGATTTCCATTTGTTGTAAGAGGGCAACCTGTTTCACTTTTTCTGGTACGCTCTTCCTGAAGATTTTCATTATCTTTTGCTTTTTCGACAACATTTCTTCACATTCCCTTTGGTAAGAATTATGAAGGCTATCATATTCCCATAATACATCATCATCTTCTGGTATATTCTTCCTTAAGATCTTCATAAATGATCTTTTGCATTTCCAACAATATTTCTCCACATTCCCCTTGGAAAGCATAGATGAAGTTTCCAAGGAGTCATTAGTACAAGATATCGAACTACAAATAACAACCCAAAAAAAAATTACTTGAAGAGAAAACCAAATTATTGTAAAAGCAATGAATACATGAAAAAATAGAAGTTATGTTATTAGCACATCCTTACTTAAATTTCAGCTACTTAAATTCTATAAATGCACTCTATCCAAATCTTAGACATCCTTAATTCATTTCTTCTGAGCCCAAACAGGTCTATACTATTACTTCACCATGGTACCTGGTAATATTTTGATGTGCATGAGAGCACAACTACTATCTGAATGATTAGCAACCGAAGAACTAAGAGCTCAAGTGATAAAGAGATGAGAACCTCTTGTTCAAGAGATTGAGAAGTGGGTAGTCTCATTTTCCATAGCAGGAGGCTCTTGTCTTCTCGAACTCATTTGTGACAATGTTCTCGTGAAAGAACAAATATACTATCATCAGGACAACCACATTCAACAATTTCACAAATATCATCCAAAAAATCTAATTACAGAATATAAAAAAAAATTACACCAACAAACACAAAAGCACAGCCCTGAAATGATCATTCAGTATAAAACATAAAAACAAACTAACTAATCAATATGTATGAAACTCCAAATAAGTGAGCATCTGAACCCAAAGAGCCAAATAGAGAGAGATTAATGTGCATTAACAGAACTTACAGGCTTTAAGAGAATATCTGCCTCAAGAGCCAAATATGATCTAGTGTTCAACTCTATTGTAGTTAATTGGGAGAGCTTGTTCAGAAAAATTCAAATCAACTCCTATCAAGCTCTAAAAGCAAGGGATGGCTCAAGGCTCAAGTTCTCTTTCACTGAATGGATCAGGAATCCTCGCTCGTGCATCATCAAATTTTCCAGTAAAAGGATTGCAGCTGCAAAACCGGTCTCTGCATAATTTTGCAGTTGGTTCTCTCTGTTTCAGTTTTCAATTCCCATTTTGTATTGATTAATTACCTATTTTGGGTGTATTATGTTAATTGGTTGCACTGCAGCATCCTCAAATCCAACCTTTGGATTTGAAGGATAATAAAAACCTCGCTGATAAAAAAAAGAGCTAAAAGAAGTTCTATATATGAAGCTCTTCAGGGCTGTTCCATTACCGCTAGATCATTATGGAAACAAAATAGAAGAGAAAAGAAGGTAGGAGAAAACAAAACCCCCAAAAATGGACTTTTAGTTGAGAGAGTAGATTTTGGAGGAATATCGTTTTTGCTCTTTCGGCTAGAAAATTAGAATCTTTTTTAAGAAGAGAGCTTTGCTTAGAACTCAAACCTTTCACATACCAATTAAGGAGAGAGATACCATTCTCTTTCTCACGAATCTTTCCCAATTCCTAACTTTGTCATCATTGCTTAATGCAACTTGAACTCTCCAATTTTCTCTCAAATCTCTCAGACTTGATCTTTTTTCACTCAGGCTCCAACCCACATTCCTTCCTTTGAATGAGGCAGAATTTCAGGCAAATTAAAAGGGGCGTACGAACAGCTCTAAGATTTGTTTTTGTTATATACCTTGAAAGATTATCTGGATTTTTTCCATTACTTTTCTAGAAGGTTAATTTTTTCAATGGTTAAGATGAATTAAGCACTGTAGTTGTGTGAGAAATTCCCTTGCTATCTTGCATTCAAGGGGATACAACAAACAACTTGCACGAGGAAAGCTCATTGAAAACCCCCAATATGAATACTTCAGGATAATTAAAGAAGTTACACAAAGAAACCAATAGTGAGTTTCTTTGTAGACTATAGAATACTCCATATACAGAAACTCAAAGAGACATGATTTGAACCAGAAAAGCAAGTTCAGCCATCAAATACAAGAACACGATAGAGACCTAGTTCATTTTTTATCATATCTATCCAAACTGAGTTTCTAAGCTAAAAACACATAAAATCCTAGTGGCCATGTACAAAAATCACTCTATCTTACCCAAAAACACCAGATTTGAAATCATAAATGGTCTTACCTGATCAAATAGTAAAAACAGTGACAAAAAGTAATCAAAGAACAGAAATTACCAGAAATACGAATCCTTTCCGAAAAAACATACTCAGATGCACCTAAACAATCTGAAAACAATACGATAGCACCCAGACAAAATTAGACCCCACAAAAAACAAAGAAATAACAAATCACGAGGAACCCCAGATTGGGAAATCAAAATCAACAACAAAATTCAGAGAGAAAAGCAAAAGCAAAACATATCCATATTAGAAAACAGGTGAAGAGTTAGAATCGACCCTGAAGTTCATCGGCCAATCCCTTCCCGCGAAAACAAACTATTGTGAAATAACGACAACGGGCTCACTTACAACCTCCCTGCTGTCTCTAAGAAAGGTTCGCGGATTGAGACCTCCATGTCGAACCCATCGTTAATCTCCCACGTCCAATCTCGGTAGACCCAGAAAATCCCCAATATGTTCTCCTTCCTCGAGGCGGCGGTGCGTTCCGGCAGTAGGGAATTGAGGTTTGCTTCTCGTTGGAGGACCTGATAACGCGATCGATGAAGAACAAATCGCACGATCTTTTGCAATTGTTCTCTATTGGAATTCAACTGTTTCAATGGAAGAGGAGAAAGAAAATAACTTACCAAATGAGAAATTGTGTCCTATTAAGTCAAGGAGACTTAGAAATAAAAATATTGAAGAGAACGCGAATGAGTGCGAGTATAGCGCGTGACCTGTGAGATAAGCGCGTATTGTACAAATTTATAATCTTTTAATATATAATATAGATTTCATAAAAAAATCATTTATATTTCAAAAAATCATTTATTATTTTCAAAAATCATTTTTTTACTTTAAAAATAATTTTTAGTATTTAAAAAAATAAGTTTGCATTTTTTAAATCATTCTTTATTTTAAACAAATCAATTTTTTAAGAAAATCAGTTACTATTTTTAAATCGGTTTTTGTTTTTTCAAATATCATATTTTATTTTAAAAAATCATTTTTCATTTTAAAAAACTAGTTTTTATACGTAAATCAGTTTTTCCTACTTTGTTTTTTATTTTATTTTTATCAATTGTCTTCAATTTTTATTTTTATTTCTGTTTTTGTTTTTTATTCTTTTTTATCAATTTTCAGAAACTTTTATTCTTTTTGTATTATTCATTATTTTGGGACAAAATTTCATAAAATATCAACAATTTAGGGCAAAAGAGAGTGAATGGAAAGTTAACGTCATGTATTAAACTGACACATTTGAAAGTTTAAGATGCTGAGGTGATAGAAAAAAGATATAAGTATTTTAAATGAAATCTACCATATTTAAGGTACTGAAATGGAATTACCTCAAGATTTTAACACACACAAACTTGAAAACTTCCGGTTTTTTACAATATTAGCATTGAGTACATTGTGACACATCTACACTCACAAAATCACGACTTCGGGCTTTTTGGGTCGCTTTTGAAGATACTCGAGAATCGTGGTTGGAAAAAGGAAATTGAGTCAGCCAATGTGTCAGTTAAAGATATACTGAGATGAGATTTTTCCATGGGTCATAGAATGAGAGTTTCTGACGAACACCACCTGAGATGAGAGTATATAGGGTTCAAAAGTGCCGAGGGTATTTAAAAAAAATAGGAGCACATGACCATTTTTCCATTTAAAAATGGACGGAAAAAAACTTTGTGATATTTTTTTTATGGTTAAAATACCTCTCAAGTAAATTTGATAACTAGGTATCTTAAAGTGAAAATTGCATATAGTTAACATATCCCCATTGATATTTTCTCTTTATTTAACAAGAATGATAACTACATCATTTTAAATCAATTAAGGTAACTTATCTAAATCAAATCGAATTATATGAATTTGAATCAAGATCAACATGAAGATAAATAATCTTAATTTGAATTGAATTGAATAAAAGGACATACATATATAGGCCAAAACTAAGATTTAAATGAATCTGAAGTAGATCATTACAAATTGTAAGACATTCATGATAGATTGATCCCCATACTTAAATGATAAATCTCTTCATGGCATTCAGTATGTATGAAAACAGAATTACTTGAGGAACCTCTCTGTACATCACCATATCAATTGTGACTAAACCACATCTCCTCTTCCCTTCCCTACAATGTGGTCAAAAAACAATAGAACATCATGTTACCAAATCTGCACCTATTTAGTTTAAACCCAATACACAAAACATTCTGAAAAACATCAGTCATGCCAAGATGTGCTCCCTTAAGGCACCTGCTCATTCCCCAGAAGCCAGTTCTCAAAATCAAAACCGAACATTCCGGCCTCTGCAAGATCTCCAGCACTATCTTGCAAAGGCTCACTATCCAAAAGCCACTTCTCAAAGTCGAAGTTTGGCAAGCTTTGGTTGCTGCTTGCAGGAAGTGGAAGGTTGGATTCAGGCACTGCACTTTCAAGTGGGAAATTGTCAACTGGAGGAGGCTGTTGGTTGCCTTGGACTTGAGAAGCTGGGCCATTTTGACCGGCATTTGACTGTGAAATAGGCTGCCACTGGACTTGAGCCTGAGAAGGCACAGTATTGAGAAACGTGTTTCCTACGCTTGTTTGAGAGAAGTCTTGAACTTGAGATGTGCCTGATTGCAGATTCATACCGGCGCTCGTTCCCAGACACTCACTTCTGTCATTTAACGGCTGATGCGTTGATGGGTGACTTCTAGTTCTAGATAGTTGCGACACATGAGCATGGTTAACGCCGTGAGAAGAACCATACCCTGGTTGATTTGTTGGCAAAGCACCCCCGGCAGACAGAGACCTCTGATGGGTTCTTTGAGAAGGGATATACTTGGCGCCTGGATTACCAATACTGTGACCTCTTTCCTTCTGCATCAATACACTATTTCTGATGCCCACCGGCTGTTGTGAAACCAAAGGAGGTTGGATTCTGTTTCTGGCCATAGTTTGTTCTGCCACATAGCCTCCACTATGATTTCTGACCCTTGGAGTGCCAACATTGGTAGGTGGGGTGCAGGCACGGGCCATAGTCAGCTTGGAGGCCTCATTCTGTTTAGTGGGGTTGGATGTTGACAAAGTGCACGGACGGATCACATTCAGCCTAGAGACCCCATTTTGTGTAACGGGGTCGGATGCTGATGTAGTGCAGGCACTGATCACATTTGGCCTTGAGGTCTGATTATGTATAATGTGGTTGGATGCTGATGAAGTGCAGGGACGGATCACAGTCGACTTGGAGGTCTGATTCTGTATGGCGTGGTTGGATGCTGATGAAGTGTGGGGACGGATCATAGTCAGCTTGGATGCTTGATTATGTATAACGGGGTTGGATGTTGATGAAGTGCAGGGACGGATCACAGTCGACTTGGAGGTCTGATTCTGTATGACGTGGTTGGATGCTGATGAAGTGTGGGGACGGATCGTAGTCAGCTTGGATGCTTGATTATGTATAACGGGGTTGGATGCTGATGAAGTGCAGGGACGGATCACAGTTGGCCTGGAGGCCTGATTCTGTATAACGGGGTTGGATGCTGATGAAGTGTAGGGACGTACCACAGTCGGCCTGGAAGCCTGATTCTGTATAACAGGGTTGGATGCTAATGCAGTGCCGGCACGGACCATAGTCGGCCTTGGGGCCTGATTCGGTATGATGGGGTTGGATGTTGATCTGATAATGGTGTTTGGCTGAATATTGTTATGTTGTGGAACTTGGTTATATTGTCTGACCTGGTTCATCTGAGAAACTTGACCTAGTTGGGGATGCGACCTAGACTGTGAAACATAGGGGGGCAGTTTTGGAACTGATGGCAGAGCTCTTTTCCTCTGCTTACGATTCTCTCTCTGAAGCTTCCATCTTTCTTCTTTCTCAGTAGCGTGACAATGGTCAATATATGATAAGCCCTTGCCCCAATATTTGCACGGTGCAATAGAGTCACAGACATAACAATGGCACTGGATTACGGCAGCAACAGACATCAGAATATAATACATTAGAAAAAGTAACATCCAATATGATTGCAATAGGTGTTAACAGATGAAAAAAGTCAAAAGAGTACCCCATAAACCTACCAGGTTACAGTGACTTTCATGTGGAGTGGAATTGAAAGGAAATTTAGCACAATCCTGCCTTGAATGGGGGAAGTCTCGGCACGCGACCTGCAGGTGGACCGAATGAAGAATTAATGTTGTATTCAGTAGATGTTCTAGCATAGTTACATTATAGGTCAAAGAGAGAACTAATCACAGTAAACAAAAAATTTAAACTGGAGGGAAAAGGTTTTGCATGAGACAATCCAAGCTAGTGAATGTTACAAAGATAAGTCAAGGATTACATAGTCGTGTTATGAATCCCAATTGCAATAAAATCAAGGTAGTAGTAGTAGTTGAGTTCCAGGATTACATAATCGTGTTTTGATACAAAAAAGAAGAAGAGAACACTGGACCATCAAAGGGTTATCTTCTACTTATATTAATAAGTTAAGAGCAAGCCTCAAAAATTTACAGAACCTGAAGATTTCAGCACATACTTGGCGAGTAACCATCATCCGATGGGTGCTCTTGTATGAACTTGACATCTCAGTTCCCATGCTCCAGAGCCCAATTGCTGGAAACATTTGAGGGGTGAAAGAAAAAGGGTTTGACAAGAAAAAAAAATCATTTAATCCTGGCTTGGTAAAGATCACAAAAAAATAAATTAACAAATGCGCACAACAAGATACAGAAATATAATATTACTACCTTTATAAGAAAAACATAACACAGCAAAGCTGGATAAAATAAGGTTGAGCATAAATATTGTACCATATTTTTACCAAATCCACGCTTGACTGCCAAAGATGAATAAGAATGAATATAAAAAATACTTGGTTCCCAAAAGGAAAACTATTAATCATAACTTTGATTAAATGTTGGTCCTAAGAAAGAGAAACAAGGTGCAAGCAGATTAAGGTTCCTAAATAGGAGATTATTAAGTTTAAGGCTTTCAGCTCAATTGTGTGCCAAGAGCCTTGGTAGTATCATCAACAGAACAAGCATAGCAAGATACTACTAAGAAAATTACACAGCCAACAGCCAACAACAAAACACAACATCATTAAAATCTTATCTTAGTTTCATTACTCCTAATTTCTCATCCATCAAACAAATATAACATTCAAAAAAATATTTAAACCAAACCGATTTCCCAAAGCTGATAAATCTACTCCCATACTGAATGGCCGTATTGACTAAAGCTATTCACTTTAACCCGTTGTTTCTCAACAACTTCTACGCAAACATAACGTCATAAGCTTAGAAGTCACAAATATATGGTACAATGAAAAGACACTAATAGAACCTAAAATCAAGCAACATTAACATGTAAAGCTCTGATTCTGTACCTGGCCCTTTTCTCCAACAATTAGCAACTCATCGGATTCAGCTCCAGGCTCATTCACAACTCCAACTGACTTTTCCGGGTCTCCATCCAAAATCACACAATCCTCATCAAAATCCTTCTCCACGGGCTTCGAAAATTTGGCTCTCTTACAAGGGTTGACTTCACTCACCACCACCACATCGTCGGAGTCATCAGGCGGCTGCCCATCCACCGATTTCAGCACCTCCGACAGCCAATTATAGTCGTCCCCTTCTGGCTCATCACAACAGAGCTCATCATCATCCGAGCTGATATCGAAAATCACAGGCAGCGAATCCATTGAACATCACGATTCAAAGTTTCCCAGAAACCCAAAATCAAAATTTAACTCTCTCCTTGCCCTATAACAAAAAATCAACAAAATTCCCCAGAAAACCTCCGGGGGGGGATCAGTGCTTAAAGGGGTTCCTAAACAACCTTAGACACTATCTCTGGGGGAAAAAACTCGGCTGCACGGCACAAGAATTAGGGTTTAGAATCAATCGCAACAAGATAGTGGCAAATTAAGGGCTTCCAGGAAACGCAGCTGAGCCGATTAACAAGTTCTGAGCAAGCAGAGAGTCGAAAAAAACACGGAAGTAGCTGCGAAATTCTGAAAATTGAATAGGGCTTGAGGATAGAAGGCGGAGACGTGAGAGAGTCAATACTCGGTGAGCGCGAGAACCAGAAACAGAGTCGTTGTGAAGACAAATTTGGTATTGGAGTTAACTTGTTGGGTTTGTGCACTGTGCTAAAGTTGGAAAGTCTTTTGGGCTTTACTTTGGATATGGTTTATTTAGGCCTTTCTGGGCCCATCTAATTTCTTGGGACTTCGAGTGTGGTGTTCCAGATAAAAATCTCAATCCAATTTTTATATCTTCATCAATATTACTTTATTGTATATGTTTTATTACCCTATTACATTATTTTTATCACAAAATTAAATGTTTTTTATCATCTCATTACATATTTTTATCACCTTAATACTCGTGTTCTATCCTTCATCGCACGTCTTTTACTACCTCAGCTCGTGTGTTCTATCCCTTCATTATATAATTTTCATCACCTCATAGGTTAGTAAATTAATATAATCACATTTGTCATGCATTTTTACAACTTATAAATACATGTTTTTATCCCGTCAAACCATATGTTTTATCATCTCAAACTATGCGTGTGTTCGTCGAATCCTACAAAAAAATGACAAGCTGTTATCACCTGTATGTAAATAAGTTATCAACGCGTAACACATCGTTTATCAACCATGACCACTACTTTAATCAGCTAGTTGACGTCGCGATATCATAAGAGAAAACCTAAAACATGCATGAATTTTAGATTTTGGAAGAGCACACAAATTTTGATATTTGATCCTCGAAATGATTCTATGGTGATAGAAGCAAGGAAACAAGATTTTTTCGCATGGTGTAGAGCCTGATTTGTTGAGGAAGTTAACTGAAAATGCAATGAACAAATGAGAAACCTAAAATAGAGCATGTATTTCATATTGTGTAAGAACACACATATTTTGATCTTGATCCTCGAATTGAATCTATTATGATCGAGCAAGTAAAAATGAGTTTCTCATCTATTTTGGAACTTGATTCGTTAAGAGAAATTGTTGATTTTCTATAATATATAGAGTATGGTTGAAGGTAAGAACATGACATGTTTTAGTGTTGGATTCACGTGTAAGATGCAATTATGCTTTTGCATGTGTGAGTGAGGATGAGAAGTGTGGTGTTTGGTTGTGTTTTTTGATGATGATATATCATCATGATGAATGTTGGATTGTAACGCCCCAAATCCGATTTGACCAGAAATGAGACGTTATCTTTGAAAAACAATTTAAAAG
>JAYMTN010000956.1:0-14166 GCA_036897425.1 Erodium trifolium | reverse complement strand
TTCCCGGTCTGTAAGGTTTATTAATCGATTAATGAATCTTTCCGTTCAAAAAAAACTATATTGTGTTACAGATATTTCGTGCTATGCTTCTAGAGATTCATTTCTAACATAATTAAATTCACCAATGGCAACAATAAATTTTAGACCTGAGACCCTTGTTGAATACTTGATTGACTCAAAGTTCTTGGGTTTCACTGTTTCAGTATGTGGATACTTTTCATCAATAGTGATACGGTATCTATCAAAAAAAAAATAGTGATACCGTATTTACAAATTGGGTGCTAAAAACTTTTATATTTTCTTCTCGCTTATAATCTACTATGTTGATTTTGTTTTGGGCAGCAGAAAGTAAATCTACAAATGATACAAGCAGAGACCAACCAGTTGCTCCTTTGGTTTCATCTACAACCACTAGTAATGCAGAAAGTAATTCATCCACTTGCAAACTTGAAGAGGAACTAAAAGTTGCTACTCGGCTGCGAAAATTTGGATTTAATGATCTTAAATTAGCAACAAGAAACTTTAGACCTGAGAGCCTTCTTGGTGAAGGTGGTTTTGGTTGTGTTTTCAAGGGGTGGATTGAAGAAAATGGAACTGCTCCAGTCAAACCTGGCACAGGGCTTACTGTAGCTGTTAAGACCCTCAACCATGATGGGCTTCAGGGGCATAAAGAATGGCTGGTTTGGAACTTATCTTACTTCATTATATATTTTATGATGCATTTTCTTTAATCTGTTCAATCTTTTCGTGCACTAATTTTGGGTTCATCTAATGGCAGGCTGAAGTGAATTTTCTTGGTGATCTTGTTCATCCCAACTTGGTTAAGTTAATCGGTTACTGTATTGAAGATGATCAAAGGTTGCTAGTATATGAGTTCATGCCTCGAGGAAGTTTGGAGAACCACCTATTTAGGAGTATGCCCCCTTCTGTCTTTCTAATACTCCATTGATTACACGTATGATTGACAGAGCATAAATTCTAAAGTTCATTTATGTTAATTTCCTTTGAGCAAATTGAGAAAGTATGCTCCACAGTTGCTGAAATTTGATTTTTTATCCCACTAAGTTTGGTAGTTTGATAAAGATAGGCATAGTTTTCAAATGTAAGCACCAAGTGGGATAAAATGTAAATTTCAGCAACTTTGGAGCATATTTCCTCGATTTGCTCTTTCCTTTTTGAGCGGACTATAACCATTTTGTTCCTTATATATGAAATACACAAACACAATTGCATTATAGGGTGAAGTACATCTGAATTATCATTGTTTAATTGATGTTTATATGGTAATAATATGCTATATGTAGGGTCTCTGCCTCTTCCATGGTCCATTAGGATGAAAGTTGCACTTGGTGCTGCAAAGGGTCTTGCTTTTCTTCATGAAGAAGCAGAAAGGCCGGTCATATACCGTGATTTTAAAACCTCCAACATCCTATTAGATGCAGTACGTTATGATTACAGACAAAACTACATTGCTTTACTGTTTTTCATGTTTTTTTAAATATAACTGTATACAATGTCAGGACTATAATTCAAAGCTCTCTGATTTTGGACTTGCTAAAGATGGCCCTGAAGGAGACAAGACTCATGTCTCTACTCGTGTTATGGGAACATATGGTTATGCAGCCCCAGAATATGTAATGACGGGTAATTTAAATCTAAAATTCATTGTGCATTCCTCCATTTTCCTAGATTGCTAGGAAGCTTGAAAAACTCCAAGATGTATCTACTAGTAGTGTGCATTTTTCTTATGGTTAATTGTAGATAGCTACACTTCTTTTACACATAATCACCCCCCAACATTTAACTTTTACATTCAGCTACCCTTTTTTTTTGCAAATAGCTCTTTTCACCACAAAATGACAAAAATACCCTTGACCCTAATCTCAAAAGACTTCATAACCACCAAAAACATTTTAGTTGGATGTATGAAACGATTGAGTAGATGTAAAAACTAAAAAGACTCCTTGAAGGATAAAACTATTATAAAGACGAAAAAAATGGTATTTTTTGAGATTGTGGTCAAGGGCATTTTCGTAGCGGATAATCGGATATAAAGGTTTAAAGTTGGGGATAGTTATGTGCAAAGGATGTATGATATTCTAGCTATATGTAATTAACCCCTTTTCTGTTTGTCTAATCAAATGCACATGTTTCTTTCAGGACATCTTACATCGAGGAGTGATGTGTACAGCTTTGGTGTGGTTTTACTGGAGATGCTAACTGGCAGAAGATCCATGGACAAGAACCGGCCAAACGGGGAGCACAATCTTGTGGAATGGGCTCGGCCACATCTAGGAGAAAGAAAGAGGTTCTACAGACTGATAGATCCTCGGCTTGAAGGTCACTTCTCTATAAAAGGGGCCCAAAAGGCTGCACAGTTGGCTGCTCATTGTCTTAGTAGAGATCCAAAAGCTAGGCCCAGGATGAGTGAAGTTGTTGAAGTCTTGAAGCCTTTACCAAGTCTTAAGGACATGGCTAGCTCATCGTACTATTACCAGAGTATGCAAGCTGAACGGGTTGGATCCAGCCCAAATGCTAAAAATGGTGTTAGATCACAAGCGGGATCTTTTACAAGGAACGGTAGGAGCCTGTCAATACCAAATGCAGCCTATGCTTCTCCATATCATCATCAGTTTCCTCATCCATCACCGAGACCAAACGGTAAACCATAGAATTGGGATGATATTCAGATTTCTCTCTCATTCTTCTTTTTGTCTTTTTACCCAGTATAGATGTGTATCTTTAGTCAAAGCAGTTGTTCTTGGGCGACTTGAAAAACAACATAGAAACATATTTTGCTTTATGAAGTTGTGTTTTAGTGCCATTTCAGCATTATAGAGTTGTGAGATTGGGAAAGCTGATGGATCAAAATGCCTGCCTACCAAATGTTTATTCTGGAAATGTAGAAATTTATGACCTCGAGGTCCTTTATTCTTCGTTGTTCATCTCATTTCTTGGTGAAGTTGAGGTTGTCCAGTATTGTCGCGCGGGGATTGGCAAACAGTGTAATTGTTACATATGTCAAAAACATTCGGAGTTCAAAAACATTCGGTGATCTGTTTATCCGTCCGGTTCGATATCCATCCGCATATGAGTGGATGGATAGTGAATCGGATTTTATTGATCCGCGATAACGTGGGTTGAATGTCGATTATGGTAGATAGACATGTGGATGATCCACTCGCCCATACATGATATTAACTACTAAGTATGATCCACTCGCCCATACATGATATTAACTACTAAGTTTAATTTAATACACAGAGACTGGTCGACCCAACTACATGTGCATAACAGATGTCTGAAAATTGTTTGAACCTTAGTTTTTTTTAAATAATTTATACATTTGTAGGTCATACGGATTGTGCCCAATTCACCCACATATTTTGCGGATAAAATCCGTCAAATATTTATTTGTCACGGTCGAATCGTGGATCACAAAATTCAAATCCGCGCGAACGGATGAGAATCCCCTCCACGAGCGGATATCGCCCATGAACACCGCTAACGGGGACTTTAAATTGTGTGTAAATTGGTACTGTTATTTTTATTTTGTGACACGAGTTGTTTCTTGTACTTTTTTTTTATAATTACACTGTTAATTAAAAGATGTTAAAACTGACTAAAATAACTTAAAAGCAGTGTGACTCAAACGTGATTTGTCAAATTTTCAAATTAACCTTCAAAATATCCAAATTTACCCTAGAATGTAAACATTACAGAAAAAAAACTTATATTCTAAAATATTCCAAAGAAATGAATTAAAATTTTGTTATCTATATTTTTTAAGTATTAAAATTTGTTAGTTTAAGGGTATTTATAATCTTTTTTTTACTGTATGGTTGTTTTGCTGACATTGCGAAATAAAAAAAATGTCCACGATACCAACTTGCAAAAAGTGCACACCACACCGCGAGTTATAACAATTACCACTAAAAAAATCAGAACTTACCTGATCACATGCTTGGATGCCAAGTTAATTGGAAAATTTGAATTGTAGCAGTTGGTTTCTTTGAAGGGTTAACGTTTAAGAGTAGCCCATACATAACCACCAAAATGTTAACCAATAGGATCACAGACATACCAGAAAGTTCACAGATATAGTAGAATTGTGCCTTTCTATTTAACCTTATTGCTCTTCAACACAAAAGCAGGTTCAGCATCCCGCACACAAGCAGAACTTGTTGGTCTAAGGTTTGAGGGCCAATGCCAGTCCAACCTTAGCACTCTTTTCAATGGCTCTGGTATCCACCTCCCCTGAAATGGTGAAGAGGGACTTCGGGCGAAACTCGTGCTGGATAAGGGCACTTGCCCTCCCATAGTTGTTCATACGACCCTTCACTGTGGTCATGGGGTCAAGCGCGTGCTGTGTGCCAATTGTGAGCGTGTTCTCATTGCTCGAAAAGCTGTGGATCAGCTCCGCTCCAACAGCTGTGTTGGTTAGCGGGCTTACAAAGTGGTAGTACGAGGCACCAAGGGTATCAGCTTTCTCATTCCTGTATTTACAACGAGTACATGTTCATCAGCCAAGGATAAGTAAATCATAGATGAAACTGGTTCGTATATTCTAAACTAGATGAAAGTGAATCACGATTAATGATAAATTAGTAAACTAGATTTTTCTAGTAAGAAAGCTACTCACAATGTGAGAGAAGCAATGAGGTCAGCATTAGTGTAACTCAGCCCAACATTGCACTTAGTGAAGTTACTCGAGGCAGTGTCAAATGAGAGGTCGGTTCCAACAGAGACACCATTGGCTCCAACAACACCAGAGAAGTTAACCAGGGGAGTTGCAGTCAATCCAACGCTGGTGCTTATTCCAGCATACTCATGCTGGTATTGAAGTTCCACCTGTTACCAAAGTCATCACATAGAATATCAAACAGCAGCCTAGTATTTTCAGCATCTACTAATATATTTGCAATGTCACCATATCGAGCAAGATATTTGAAGACTTGCACCAAACAGAGGGAATAAAGAATGATTATGATGGACTATACCTTGCCAGATCTCTGATCAGGGACACGGAAGCTAAAGATCGCCTTCAGCCCAAGTGCAGGCTCATCAATAGTGATGGTAGTTAGAAGCTACACAATTACATAATGCATCAGTCACAAATAGTGTATCACACCATGGCATCTGATCATCGCGGGAACAATTTGCATGACAACTGTGTAGTTCCTATAGGACAACTTGAAATGCTACAAGTGAATTCAGTACTTGTTAAGATGGAAATTAGCTAGTAGTCTTCAAGTTTAAAGAGTCTTCTTCATTCTTTCTAAGTTGTCATAGAACTAGCTACAACATTGGCCAATAATTTGCTAAGCGAAGAAACTCACTACAGTACTTGTAAGGAAATATTATAATACCTTCTAGCGCATATAGCCACAGCCACAGAGAAAATGAAAAAATTGAACATATTTCAACTACCATTCAAGTGGGTGGTTATTAGTGATGGAGAGTTCGGTATATATCAGCAAAAACAATGAAAACAATCATACAGGAAAAATACATTAATTTGAAATACAAGTTAATACAACTCACAAGATACGAACATCGGAGAGATATAACAATAATATCTAAAAATGACTTACGTTTGAATTAGTATCCACTTTCACATCAGTTGTGATGTTCTTGTTCTTCAGCTGAGTGCTTACATCTCCCAAAAGTAGATCACCTTTCTTGATTCCAGAGGATGTGATTGCCTGAATAAGAAGTTGGAGAAAGAAAACTTCTTTAACGATTCTAATGTCATTATATATCAAACATAAGCCACACTAACAATTCAAAGCAGTTTATCAAAATCATTTTGCAAAAATCCTCTATTTCAAACAATAATCAAAGAGGGCTCTAGGCTGTGGATAAGCCGTTGAGAATGACAACAACAACAACAAACAGAGACCTATGATCCATTGAAGCATGAAACCAAAACAAATGATGAACAGAGATCATTGCGTGCAATACTACAGCATTGGATCATGTGCATCTAGGAGGATAAGAAAATATAAAGGCATTCAAAAAGTGCACAAATATCTAGAAACTTGAGATGAAACTACAAAAGTCTTGAAATAATTGCTCATAGACTATATTACTAGACATGAAGTCAAACTTGAAAGGAACACGGCATACAATACATAACAGGTCATGATAGATCTCAAAAAATCAGGTGGAAGCCAATCAATAAATCAATGTTCCAAATCTTAGAAGCTTTCTGCATCGTACAAATCAATAACTACCATACTAGTAAAGTGGTTATCAACCTTAATACCCATTCATCCAGGGAAAAAATCGCTGAAATATAGATATGAAGAAAGATAACAGATTAACAGGTATAGAATAATCCATTCAGAAATCAGTGTCACATTATACTTTGGGGGAAAATTAAGAACTAGTAGAGCTACAGCTATGCTGTTCAACTATGGCCCCTCATGTTCTCCCAATTGTTAGGACACTCATGCGGTATACATAAACTAACACATACAAGGTAATATCAGTAATCCATGCATAATCCACTTCCTAACAGAACAAAATTGAATGTTATTTTGGAACATCCAAATTACCCAATGAGGATAGTTATTTTGAAAGTGAAGGGGTATAATTCATAGAAAATATAACTTGTAGTAACTGCACCAGCTAGTACTGATAAAGCTTATTAACTTTTCCATTTCTCAGTAACCAAACAGATCTTAAACTCTTGACAAAAAAAGCAACACTGAGCAAACAACAAAACAGGATCACTGTAGAAGTAAATACAAACAAAGAGTTCCTGACATTCCAAACAGAATAAAAAATGCATGAGAAAAGGTGAAATAATAATCCTCTGAAAAAAATCAGCTAAAGTTCAATGCTAGAAGTTAACTCAGCAATATATCAAGGGAAAAAATTAACGAAAATATTGAATTGAAAAAATAGAACAATGATGACACTCATAATTCATTTTCCTCTCCGTCACTCCACTTTCTCAGCATCCAAACACAAATATTGTAAAGACAGAGAAATCAAAACAAGGCCTATGTCAATGAAACCATCGAACCAACACCGCGAGACCAAAACTAACAAAAAAATTGGAAGAAAACACTCACGATGCCACCATCAGTATAAGTAGTGAGGACGAGCTTGTGGTCGGACTGAAAATCCTTGTAGAGAAGATCTGTAACAAGAAATAAAAAAAAATACGAATTCACTGAAGTAGCACTAAATTGCAGAAAATAGGACAAATTAAATGAATGCGAAGCGAAGAATCACAGTACCTCTAGCCTTTTTGCCGATATCGGAGTAGAGACCTGGACCTTTCACCATGATTTTTACCGAGAGAATGGAACGGAAAATACGAGAGAGAGAGAGAGAGGCGAGGTTGCGTTACTTGGAGATAATAGTAACAAACACCTGAGGTTGTTGGTTGGTCTTTCCCGCGAGGTAGGATATGAACCGTTGGATTGGCGCGGGGTCAAGATTTTGTTCGGCTGCCGTTGATTTTCCGCTGGAAAGATATCGCAGTACTGCTGTGTCTATATAGGATCGGGACATAGCATATTCCACGTTTTGGAGGACCTTACATTAAGAAAAAAATACTCCACGTTTTGAATTGTTGATTAATGAAAAGACGGACACTGTACTGTAGGCTGTAGCCCAGTAGGCTCGCCAAACCAGAGACTGGGCCTAACATCACCCACCCGTGATGGGCCATACTGGCCCAACTCTGCCGATAAGTGATCAATGATCAAGCTCTGTGATGTAGATAGACCGTTAAAATTTTGAAATAATTGGGGGTGGTGCATGCATATCGGCACGGGGTGCTCGAAGCCGCAAGTTGGAGCTATACATAATAAGAAGAGTTGGATGATGCTGTGGAAATGTGAAAGACAACTTAGAGAAGGAACATATCAGTAATACAATATTAGATTCAGTAGGCTCCATCGCTTGCCTAATTGGGTGCCTCTGAACCCTTTTCGTTCTAACCCATTTTATTACTCTTTTATCCGCACACAAATATTTTGTTATAGCAACAATGGCAGCAGGAAGCAATAGTTTTATCTTCTCTTTGTTAATTATCTGTTTCTTCTCTCTGTGCTTCGCTCCCGTGCTTGGTGGGGGTGGTGACGCCGCAATATATGACGATTACTGGAACCGTCGTGCAGCAGAGGCTAAGATATTCACTAACCAATCATATCACCCCAATCCGCACGAAGTCGTCGACCACTTGAACGTCCACGTCCACAGGTTCGTGTTATTTTAAAATTCACTTATATATATGGACTCAAATGTTTTGACTAATATGGAGTACTTTACATATAACCTATTGTTATCTCCATTTAGAGTTTTTATATATAGTCATTATAGAATAAAAATCATGTAAGTACAAATTATAAACTAATAAAAATCATTAGATTTGCGAAATATAATGATTCAGATGTTGTCGATAACAGCTTAAAAATAACATAACTTCCATCTATTGACGTATGGTACATCATCGTATTAGTACCCTTATATAATAGGGGTCCACCCCTTACATGAGTATGCCACAATTATGATCACTAGTGTCCAGTAACGGAAAAGATAACAAAAAAAAATTATTTGATTTTATCCGTTTGAACCTGATAAATGTATAGTATTTTGTAGTTTGCAAAATAAGAACCGGACATTGTCCCCATGTATATGTAACATATATCCTTGCTAATTTACAAGTAACTGTGGCAGTTTCTTGAAGAATAATAACAATACGATAAGAAGGAGCATGAGATTGAAGAAGAGGAAGAAGAAGTACACCGGACCATGCATGGCCACGAACCCTATGGACGCTTGCTGGAGGTGCGACCCAAACTGGGCCCAGAACCGGCAGAGGCTAGCAGATTGCGGTATGGGCTTCGGGCGCAACGCCAAGGGCGGGAAGGGCGGGCCCATCTACACGGTGACGGACTGCTCGGACAAGGACATGGCTAACCCCAAAGTTGGAACGTTACGCCATGCAGTGGTCCAAAACGGCCCGCTCTGGATCATCTTCGCGCGCAGCATGGTCATCAGGCTCTCCCAGGAGCTGATCATGACCGGAGACAAGACCATCGACGGCCGCGGAGTCGTCGTGCAGATCGCCAACGGCGCCGGCATCACCATCCAGTTCATCAAAAACGTGATCATCCACGGGGTCAAGATAAAAAACGCCGTGCCGTGCACCGGCGGGATCATCAAGGACTCGCAAGACCATCTGGGCCTCAGGACGGTCAGCGACGGCGACGGCATCTCCATCTTCGGATCGTCCGACGTGTGGATCGACCACGTGGCCATGTCCAACTGCAAAGACGGTCTCATCGATGCCATCATGGCATCGACGGCCATCACCATCTCCAACTCTCGCTTCGCTCACCACAACGATGTAAGGTCTCATGCAACGTGTCCTTTTTAATAACCACCAGTAACTGACGTCTAAATATACATACAGGTGATGCTGTTTGGCGCGAGTGATTCACACGTGCAGGACAAAATCATGCAGATCACGGTGTGCTTCAACCGGTTCGGAAGAGGACTCGTCCAGAGGATGCCCAGAGCTCGCTATGGCTTCATCCACGTGGTTAACAATGACTACACCCATTGGCTCATGTACGCAATCGGCGGGAACAAGGGTCCCACCATCATCAGCCAAGGAAACCGGTTCTTAGCCCCTCCTAATGTCGCAGCTAAAGAGGTATATATGCTAATTAACTCACCTAATTAAGAAAACCAATTCAATTAAAAACAGGACTAATTAATGAATTGAAAGCTCAAGTCGATAGTTAAAAATTTGATTATAATTATATTCTAAAACAAACTATTTGATTGTCAATATTTTTTTTTCAGATCACAAAGAGAGAGTGCACTGATGAGTCGGAGTGGAGGAATTGGGTGTGGAGATCGGAAGGAGACCACCTGATGA
This sequence comes from Erodium trifolium, assembly GCA_036897425.1. Taxonomy (NCBI): domain Eukaryota; kingdom Viridiplantae; phylum Streptophyta; class Magnoliopsida; order Geraniales; family Geraniaceae; genus Erodium; species Erodium trifolium. The sequence continues at coordinate 4,259 of JAYMTN010000956.1, read as the reverse complement.
ACGGAGCAACGTTCTGTACGTCCGGAGATCCGAATGCGAGGTTCCCATACACCAAGGAGGAAATGATCGAGTACCAACCCGGAACCGCGGTTTCATGTCTAACCCGGTTTGTTGGTACGCTCGCCTGTAAAGAAGGTCAACCTTGCTAGGATTTTTTTTTCTTCATGTAAATATTTTTTATCATGGGGTTTACTTACTGATTTGAGTTTTTAGAAACTGAGGTGAATTAAAAATAAAACAAAGAAGAGGGTAGTGAATCATAATGTGACAAAGGAGCCGGAGCTGTTGAAAGAGGAAGCAAGCTCGCTTCTGGACATAGAGATCACATTAATATATGTAAGGAAATAGAAGACTTAGATTTATTTGTACCTATTGTTCATAATGTTTTTTATTTGTAAATTATTCACTTATTTTATTTGTTGTGTAATAATGATTTCCAACTTGTATTCCCCAAAAAGACGGTGAATAATATTTTATATAAATGTAATGTTATTTTTATATATATTTTTGCAAAATCTTTCCTTAATCACCATTCCATAATCTCAAGAGAAAATTCGAACTGTGGAACATTTGAAATCTCCTTGAAGATTGATTTGATATTTTTTATTCATTATATGTCTAGAAGTAATTAATTAAAATAATATTTTATTTCTTTCGAAATGTATGTTTGTTACCATTTTGTTCGTAAATTTTAAATATAGAATTATCAAATTTTAATTACATAATGTTTTTTAGAGAGTATATGAGATGAACTCGGACCAGACTAAAATGTGGGCTTCGGCCCAAACACAATAACCCCAGGCTGGGCTCTCCGGCACTAAATATGGGAAAGCGAACCTGAAAAATAGCCAGGAACGGGAACTGAAACCAGAGAAGAGAAGAAATGGCGCAATTATGCTCGCTGTCTCTTCCAATCCCGACCCTAAACCCTAGGCTCAGCCTTCATCGTCGTCGCTCGCAGCTCCTCCCTGGAACCACTTCTCTCAGCGCCCATCGCTTTTCTCCAACCGGAAACCCCAAGCCAAAGTTCTCGTTGATATGCCAGTATTCCGGGAATTCCACCTCAGACTCTTTCCCGACTTTCTATCCTGCTGATTCTTCTCCTCCACCTTCAGGTATTTGTTACTGTTCAATTTTTTCGAAGGATTTTGAGCTCTGTTTGGTTTCCGAGAAAATACGAACAAAATGTTTAAAATCAGCTCAAGTTACTGTACTTGTGTTCGATTTTCCATATCCAATCTTTTGTTGTTTACAATGTTCTTACCTATCAGATGAATGGTTTAGTGAGGAAAATTGTTGTGGGAAGAAGGGATAGTTTAAATTGGATAATGCTCTTATCTATCAGATGAAGGGTTTAGTGAGCAAAATTAAATTTGATTGTGTGGGTTAAGGATTGCCGCCTAGAGTTTTCGTGGGACACTCCATATACAAGGGGAAGGCAGCTCTTACCGTGGAGCCCATACCACCTGTGTTCACGAGTTTAGATGTATGTTTCATCGTCTCCATTCTATTTTTAGCTGTACTTTTGGAGCAATTGAACTGGTTATATGCTATAGTAGAGTTGGTGTTCATGTTGAGTGGTATATTTTGCAGTCAGGAGCTCACAAACTGAGTAAGGAAGGTTTTGTGCTGCTTCAGTTTGCTCCCGCTTCAGCTCTTCGTACTTATGATTGGGGCAAAAAGCAGGTGACCCATATTTTTGTATTTAGAGAGATTGATGTTCAGAAATTTGCTAGAGGGCCTTTATCGTAAATGCATAACAAAGCTAGAAAGTTTTGTGAAAGTAATTTTGTCTTGCAAACATGCTGAAATAAATTGTTTGCACAGTCATTACTAAAGCTATTATTTCTGTTTTGTTATCAAACTTATGTTTGCTTTGCTGGTGCTTCAGGTATTCTCATTATCTTTGAATGAAATTGGAACTCTAATTAGCCTTCGTGGAAAGGGATCATGTGAGTTTTATCACGATCCTCAAATGGGTAAAAGGTATCATCTGTTCTCTGCTTAACAACTGACCTTTGTACAATGCTTTTCAAGATGTTGGTATTCCTTGTGGATGAGAGGTGTAGAAATGAGGATGTCAAAATAATTACCGATTTGGCCATTGGAAACCCTGTCAAACCAAACATGGAGGGTGGAAGGCATTATTGACTCCTCTTTTATAAGTCTATTGTATGAATACTGTCAGTTGAAATGTAGCTAGCAACTTGGCTCCCGTTAGATACAAGGTCTTATGCGTGCTGGTTGTTTTAGAGTTTTCAGAAGTCATTGGAAATTAGATTGGTAGCATTAAACATGTGAAGTTGGTGGCCCAAATCTATTCTGTGTTTATGTATCAAGCCATACATTTTAATGAAACAATTATTCTAAAATATGATGTGACTTGCGTAAAATGTACTCATGCTCTCATGTATCCATTGGCTATGTGGTTATATTGCTAACCTATAAATTTTAATATTTTCATGGTGATAGAATTTTGTTGTTGTGAATAGAAAAGGTGGTACCTAATGAAGCTCTTACTCAATTATTTTGAATGTAGTGATGAAGGCCAAATCAAGAAGATTTTGAAGGTGGAACCTCTTCCCGATGGTTCTGGATATTTTTTCAACATTAGTAATTATCTTTTCCCTTTATATCTTGGCAGTAAAAGTATTATCTTCTTTCTGATTAAATGATTGTTCACATATATGGTGTGTTTGCTTTTCTTTGAGAGTTGAAGTAATATAAATGAATACGTTAATCCTCAGGGCATATGCTATATTCTGGGGGTGAAAACTGTTTATCTAACATTTGGTACATAATTTTGTTGTGAAGGCGTTCAGAACAAGCTTGCCAATGTGGATAGTAGTATTTACATTCCTATTACCAAAGGAGAGTATGCTGTACTCGTATCAGCTTTAAATGTATGCCTCTCTCTCTCTCTCACACACACACACATTCACACACTTGCATACATGCATGATGAGTGTACTTTCAAGGCAGGGAATGATATTGACAAGACTTCTTGTCTATCTGTTGAAAGTGTAAAGAATCTCGAGGAATGCATAGAAAAGGTTTTTAATGTGAAAGTCATAACCATTTCTCATTGAGTTACTGTACTGAGCCTTGTATTGAAATTTAGGGGAGTATATTGTGATGTATTTCTAAGAGGGGGATACATATTAAATTGATCCTTCTTTTTACTTAGAAACGCCTTTGTGCCATGCTTAGGACCTTGGAGAGAGGTCAGGGAATGGAAGTTAGAGGGAAAAAAGTATTTGAAAGTTAACCTTATACGATTATTTTGTAGTTTATTTTGGGCTTCGACTAACAATACTTTTCAAGACCAAGGACAGCACTTGGTCCTCAACTAATTTTGTACCCATACTTTACTATCCTTCATAGGTTCCAGGTCAAGGTATAGGTAAAGGTCATACAAGGCAGGCTCTAGCTTTCTTAGATGATTTAAGACATTTAATTATTTCTCATTGATGTGAGTTTCTTCTTTTGAACTGCATTTTCTGACAAGTCTGTATGTCTATGCAGTATATCGTACCATATCTTATGGGATGGCATGCTTTTGCAAACAGCACCAAACCTGAGAATACTGGTCCTGTGAATAGAAGCAGATATGATGGATACTCCGAGTGGAACAGATAGAAAGTGAACAAAATGAAGGATCTTCTAACAAATGGTGAAGAGTTGGATATGCAAACTACATCAGCTCTTATAACGAGTTAGCTTCGTGAGCTACATTAGGTTCTGTATCGATTTAGCTTTGCAAATCATATCTTGACTTGCTTCTGCTTTGTTATCAGTGTAATTCTCCAAAATTTTGGCATGAATATTGTAATTTGATAGGAGTGGTATGTTTTAGAACATTATCGGACTCGCATGTCAAAGGTCGGAAGATCAACTTCTGCTAACCTCCCCGGACTAAACTTCACATTCCCACAACTCCAGATCATTACCTCAGCAGCTATGTACTTATTGCACTCAACATTGATTTCAATTCCTCCAATGCACACACAATAACCATCACTCTTGACCTCACAGCCCAAACTACCTTATCTTCCACTACCCTAAGATCCTTCAATTTCTCCCTTGGCTTCTCTTCCTCAATGTCATTTCATCAAACACCTTGGGCTCATGGCCATGCCACGTAATGGCTATTAAGAATTGTGTAATTGCAGATAAAGCTAGCAAGACTTAGCCTCAACCAAAGTCTCTTCAATAAACACTACATGTGGAGGACGGCACGACACATCAGTTCTAGAGAG
>JAYMTN010000955.1:0-14174 GCA_036897425.1 Erodium trifolium | reverse complement strand
TTTATCGAAGTGCTCCAAGATTAGGGCTGCTTTGTCCAGGATAAAATCTAAAGTGCTATCAATTGTAAGCATCAAAATCAAATCGGTTCATGCCTAAGCTTTCTAGTATACGATAAATAAATTTCTTCTTTTGCAGTTGTTGTATCTTTGTGAAGCAGATAGCGTTTCCTTTCTGGATGAGGCTTCCAGCTCCCCAGATACCCTAGATTTGGTGAAGTTTGTGGCATCAGAGGTTATTTTTTTCCTTTTCAAGTTGCTATATAAATTTCCGGGGAAATTACACTTCACTACCCTCCACTAAAAAATCGTATCAGTTCACCCCAACAAACTTTTCTGGTTTCAATTCACTACCCTATTGTCCGTTTATTGTTTTACAAAAGAGACAAAATTGCCCTTAACAAAAACATTAAAAATTAATTTAAAAAATGAAAAAAAATAAAGGGGCTCCTTTTATTTTCATTTTTGTCTTTCGAGGGCATTTTAGACATATAATACATTTTTTAAATTCTGTATAACAAAATCAAAGTTGTTTGAGGTGAATCGATACAACTTTTCCTACCGGGTAGTGAAGTGTAATTTCCCATTGAGAGATATGAGTCATTTACATGTTGTGTCCTCAGTGTAGTCTTACTTCTGGTTGGCCCTCTCTGCCATTCTGGTATCTATCTTGTTATCATTAAGCTGCTAGAAATTAATATTGTTTCTGTGTTGCAGATTCTTGAGTTATTGAAGATTGCGTTTACTAGGGATCCAGGACTTGGTGGCCCTTGTGCTGGCAGAACTAATCCAACTGGGCTTTTGCAACTCAGTGCGATGCGATTAGCTGATATCTTCTCAGATGATTCAAATTTGCGATCACATGTTACAATATGCTTTGTAAGCTATCTCCTTACACTCATAGCTTATTTTTCAAATCTATGTTTACATCCTCCATTCTCTTACTGAGTTTTTTTTTTCCGCTAAGAAAAGAGTTAACTGTTCATGACTACCTTTATGAATCACCCACAAACACTTGACCTTATGGGAAATTTTCCAGACACATGACCTTATATGTCCGTGGAGGGTTTGGAGAACGGAATAAAATTGAAATCGGAAGAGTAAAGCGTGACTGTGTGAGTAGTTTTGGCATATTTTAAAATTTACACTAACGTGTAAGTCAAGTGATGTAAAAAAAAAAAAGTTGATGGTTTCCGTCTATTTTGTACGATGACGATACATGGAAATTCATAAGGGTAGTCATGTATTTGTGGGCAATTTATAAAGGTAGTTATTTACAATTTACCCAAAAGAAAAAAAAATGTTCTACATGTAATTTCATCTGTGTTATGCTTTAGTGCCTCTTTCATGATTATTAATTGTGACCATGTGTTATTATGCCTATGCAGACTGAAGTATTAGCTGCAATATTTTCACTCACACATGGAGACTTTTTATCCTCTTGGTGTTCTTCTCATCTCCCAGCGAAGGAAGAAGATGCTAGTGTGGAGTATGATTCATTTACAGCCGTTGGATGGGTTTTGGATGCATTATCCTTAACCGACTTATCAAATTTCACAAATTTCGAATTCAATTTAGCCTCCAGTAAGATGCCCCAGGCTTCCTATTCACATCAGAGGTCATCATTATTCGTCAAATTAATTGCAAATCTTCATTGTTTCGTCCCCGATATCTGTAAAGGTCAATCCTCAAACCAGTTTCTTCAAATTGTAAATGAAAATTATAGCAGCAACATGTCATTTTGTTATTGATGATATTCTATTTTAATCTACAGAGCAAGAGCGGAACCTCTTCATTCACAAATTTCTGGAATGCTTGCAAATGGGTCCATCAAGAATCTTACCTGAATTTTCTTTTACTTCTGATGTCAGAAAGGCTGCCACAGTTTGCAGAAATCTGCGTAATTATCTCTATTCTTAATGATGCCTTAATGATTCTGGTTATTTATTTGCCCTCCTTATGTTCATACGATTTGTGTAGGTTCCTTGCTGAGTCATGCTGAATCTTTGATTCCAATTTTCTTGAACGAGGAAGATGTACAGCTCTTAAGGTGATTTATTCCGTTAACCATTTATCACCAAGATTCTTTTGCTAACAATGTAAATAGTTACAATAACTATTATGACTGGTATTCCATATGCAAAATAACCCATAGTTCTAGGATGTATATCTTGTACGATGATGACACGTGAAAATTGTGAAGGGTAGTCGTGTCTGGAAAATTTAGTATGTGGCAATTCATAATGGTAGTTATGTGCAATTAACCCATTGTTTTGGGAAGTATGATTTGATGGAGCTGCAATATCTTGTGTCTGAGTTCAGTACCTCAATGTATGGTTAACTTATTTTTCTGGTGCCTTCCCTTGCAGGGTATTCGTTAACCAATTACAAACTCTGACTAGTACTGCTGAGGTTGAAGAGAATCAAGTTCATGTAATTTTTTTTTTCCAATGTTCCACACTACTCCTTGCTATGACGGTTTGCATTTATCCACATTTTAATTATATGCTTATAATCAACATATGTATACACACACATAGGAAGACAAGTTTGAGGAATCAACATCTTGGGAGAAGCTTACTAGGCCCGATATCCAGGAAGAGCATCTGGTAAGTTCTATAAGTTCATTTCACTTCACTCACCCGGTCACACCTCCTTAGTCGATGACACAGTGCCTCTTGGTTTTTTGTTCTGGTCTAAATATTTTCTCTCAAAAAAGTATGGAGTGAGGGAATTAATCATTCCTAGTGGCTAGTTTGGCATAAAACATAAATTTAGGAATTGTTGTCAAGAAAACAGTTACATCTGTTCCACCATATAATTATACTTGGAAGTAGTGTGCATATATAGGAATACAATTTTGGGTTAGTTGCACACAATTACCTTTATGAATTGCCCACAAACACATGACCACAGAGTAAGTTTTCCGCAGACCCATGAACATCCTTATGTATAGACGGAAACCATACAAAATTCTTTTTTTCGTCACATGACTTACACGTGAGTGTAAATTTTAAAATATCCCAAAGCTACTCTCACTCATGCTTTACTCTTCCGATTTCAATTTGTTCCGTTTTCGAAATACTCCACAGAATCATATTGAAATCAATAAGTCAATGGATTAAAATTAGTTGTTATAAATTTTAAACTCTCGTGACTAAAAAAACTAGATTTTTTATGGTCTCGTCTATTTTGTATGATGGCGACACGTGGAAATTCATAAGGGTGTGTTTTGGTGTGTATTATAAAGGTAGTAACGTGCAATTAACCCTATGGTTTATTATGCTTGAAATGTGTAGTTCAATAGTAATTTCAACTTCGTTATATTCTCCTTAGATATGATAAATAGATTATGATTCTTATTAGGAGGCTGAAAGCACAAGAGGATGCTCGTCAATTTTACACATAAAAGAGCCTCCGAAGCTCAACAACAAAGTCTCTCACATGAAAGAGACAGTCTCAGAGAATTCTGCTTTCCGGGCAGAGAACCAATCGAGCAAAGCCGATGAATCGAATGAGCAGAATAAAGGTAAATCCAGTATGGACAAAGATGTTCATGATGCTGAAACGAGTGGCTCGGATACAAACTATGCGGATCAAATGGACAATGACGATTTCCCGAAATCAAGAGATCGTGTCAAAGGAAGTGGATCCGGAAGACTTCAAGAGGATGAAAAAGCTGAACCGATAGAAAAGCAGCGCAGGAAGCGGAAACGGACTATAATGAACGATAAGCAAATGGCAATTATAGAGAGAGCCCTCCTGGATGAACCCGATATGCAGCGACATGGATCTTTGATTCGATCGTGGGCTGAGAAATTAAGTTATCACGTATGTACAAAGCCTCTCATCATTTACGTATTCCAGAGTATATTATTTCTTTTTGCCTGATAGGATTCTCCATTGTCTTTACCAGGGTTCGGAGATTACTGCTTCACAGCTTAGAAACTGGTATGAACATGTTTTCACCGTTTCATTAAATTTAGGGGTAATCTGATAAAACTGTCACTTTACTCTTCACAAAAGTAGTATGAACTTGTCGGGTTCAAATTTTCTCACTCGACTCTATAATTTGGTGATAAATGATAAAAGTACCCTCCATTAGTTTTTAAATGATATGCCACTACTATAGTAAACTTTGCCAGCGTTCTCTGAATCATTATAGGGGTATTTTTGTCATTTAACACCAAAATAGATGTAAAAGTCATTGTTGTCGTGAAATTATCCCTTAACTCTTGTTTCATTGGAATCAATTTGTGAAAAGCTGGTGTTTTGATTCTGTATCAACAGGCTGAATAATCGAAAAGCAAGGCTAGCTCGTTTAGCAGCGAAAGAGATGGACAATGCTCACCCAGACAGGCTAGGAGGGGCAATGCAAGGCTCCACCTACGACTCACCAGAGAGTCCCGGAGAAGAATTCTACACCCCACAAACCAAGCGAGGCACCCGAAGCACCTCAAGAACAGATAACCCCGAAACCTCGAAGGCTCCGGAAGTGGAGGTGGGCCAGAGCGTGATGCTTGTGGACAACGATGGAGTGGAGATTGGTAAAGGGAAGGTGTACCAGTCGGGTGGGGAGTGGTGTGGGAGGAGCTTGGAGGAGTCAGGGACTTGCGTGGTGGATGTCGATGAGCTTGTGGTCGAGGGACGGGATAGTGTAATGTACCCTGCGGAAGGGACGGGTGGGACGTTTGTGGAGGCGGAGAGGAAGTTTGGGGTGATGAGGGTTTTGTGGGACTTGAGGAGAGTGTTGGAGTTGTGTGATCAAAGTTAGTCTCACTCTCAGTGATGTATATGCTGAAATTGGGTATGTGATGGGTTTTGTTTTGTTTTTCTGAGGTTAGAGTTTGGAGATTAGTTTGTACTTTGTAGCTGTATTTCTATATTAGTTTGCACTTTGTTTGGTATTATTCAATAAAAGGGGTCGGAATTGTTCTTTGGTAGTGATCTGATCTTTGGCCGTAAAAGCTCATTAGGACGGTGATTTTGTTTAACCAAACAAATCGTCCTTGGTTCAGCGATTATGAATTGCTTCGATGGTAAAGTCTTAGACCACCCATCCACAGTGGTGGTTTAAAGAAGGGTCGAAAGTAGGGGAAAAAAAGAGAGGAAAATGTGACATTTCCGTCATCTCTGGCCATTTGTCAATTTTAGTCTAAAATGACCGCCCAGCCCAACCCAACCTCCATTACAAAACAACAATGAATCCGACCCTAAATATGATTTAATCGACGCCACCAAATCCGACCCCATTGTGGATGCTCTTAACCACTGGTTATTGTCGAAATAAAGACGACGCAACTAACGTAAATAGATACAATGCAACAAGTGCATACATACCAACTAATCCATCCCTGTCAGGATTCGATCCCTAATGGACCAAACGGAAATCCCACCCTTGACTACTGAACGAGTTCTTCTATCATTTCTGAATTAGTTAAACTTGACTGATTACAAATTTGAAGTATGCTTCTCCAGTAGGCACTTGGAGAGTATTTTGTTAGCTGATTTTAATCGAGGTAATCGTCTAGCAGACTAGCACGTGACTTAAAAATCTTAATTTCTTGAGCAAAAAGACCAAAATAACCCTAGTTCTCAACATCTTTACTTGTTTAGTTCCTCGCTCCAGCTTTCGGCTTCTTCTCCGATACTCCGCCGGCGAAGAAAAGCCCTCATCTCTCAGTCTTCTTCCCGCCGGTTCCGATTGTACCTCCGGCGACCTCCTCACAAGCTGTTTCCGCCTTTCCTCCTCACCACCACCAGTGGCTGCCGTCAGGTAACTCTCTTCTCCTTCCAATTTTGTTTCAGTTACTGGTTTCATTGGTTATTGGTCAATGCTTTTCTGGATTTGGAAGTGAGATTTTCAATTTTTTTATTATCGTGCTGTGTGTTGTTTGGTGAATTTTGGTTCTCAGTATCCTGTGAATGATATTGGTATTGTAGTGGAGATATTATTGCTTGTGATGATTTCTTTGGCATTACGATTTTTACTGCACTGAAGCTGTCCACAGATCAATTATTTTCTTGATTGGATTTTCATTTGATTGTGTATGGCTCCATTTCTAATTTCCAGGTATAAGTTTTGTATAAATGTGTATGTGTATTTAAGTTTTGTATAAGACTCGATTTCGAATTGAAATTATGAAATCCCCATTTGTAATTTCAATCTCGTGTGGTTGTTTTGATTCTCAAAATTGTGAGTTCCAAATGTCGGGCCCTTTTGTGTTGTGTCGCGTTTCGGTTTTGATATTAGTAGTGAACTTACTTTAAGTTAGTTTATCTATTTGGTAGGAAGCGTGTTTAGAAGCTTTGAAGCTTATATTTCCCTTTTCTCGAGATAGCTACAATATCCCTCACCAATTACTTGTTTTCGTGTTTTGGGCTTTGGCATTTACTGCGAAAACATTCTAACTCTTAGTTTATCTATGGCAAAACAAACACATTTAGATACTTCGAAACTCTGATTTCTCTTTTCTTGAGGTACCTACAAGTCTATGCCGTCTTGTTGTTGAGATTTACAGGAATTTTAACACAAACATAGTTATTGAAGTTATTTAGGAACTTCGAGACTTTATTTTTTTCTTTCTTGAGATGGCTACGAGTTTATATTGTTGCCAAGGTTTCATAGGAATTTAAACTTGAACGTGGTACTACTGAAAGATGTTTAGAAACTTTGGTTTCTTTTTTCTTGAGTTGGCTACAAGTTTATATCATCTTATCGTTGAGATTTAATAAGAAATCTAACGTGACCATAGTGTTATTCTTTTGTCTAAAAAGTCGTGATTTAGTTTATGCATTCTAACCATGAACTTGACTGTCCTAGCATTGGATTTTTGTTCCGTGATCATTAACAACTCTATAAGTTCGTTTTATTTGGTTTTGTCAATATGATGATCATTCTAATTCCCTCTCCTTATTCAGCTTTTGTCTGATAATATATAACATTTCCAAATCGTTTTACTCTAAATTCATTGAAATAGTTCATGGGAATCAATTTTCAGGATGGTATTGACAAAATGTGATTTTGTTTAGGTATTCTAACCACGAACTTGAGCGTCTAGCATTGAATTTTTGTTCTGTTATCATTAACAACTCTATAAGTTTTTTTTTTCAACACGATGATCGTTTTTGTTCTTGCTCCTTAGACCATCTCCAATGGGATTAGCCAGTCTAGGCTAATTGCCTGAGTGAATTCGGATCTTTTAGGAAAGGATAACGGGATTAATTGAAACCGTCCCTTAGTCCAGGTTGGATATTCAAGTTCGTGGTAAAAAAAAAAAGGACATGTGGCAACTTCTGAGTGGCCGGCTGGCCTAAATGCCCGGCGATGAAATCTTTTCCCAGGTGAATTCTTTGGGCCAATTCACCCAGGGTATTGCCACTTTTTCTGAATATGACTCCTGTTGGAGATGTTCTTATCGTTGCACTCTTAATTCATCAAAAACATACCATTTCCAAATTGTTTCACTTTGAATTTATCATAACAATTCATGACAGTAATTTTTCAGGATGGTTTCTCTGAAAGACATCGTCCCTGCAGCCCAGAACAACATCGACACACAATTCATCATCCTGGACAAGTCTCAACCCACAACAGAGGGCCCAAACATAACCTGCATGACCCTCGTGGCCGACGAGGCTGCCTCTGTCCACTTCCAGCTCTGGGGTGAAGAATGTGAAGCCTTCGAGCCCGGCGACATAGTGAAGCTGAGCAAGGGGATATTCTCGATGAACAGGAGCAGGCAGTTCGTGCTCCGGTCAGGCAAGAGAGGGAGCGTGTGCAAGGTTGGAGAGTTTACTATGGTGTTCGTGGAGACCCGAACATGAGCGAAATCAGGTGGGCTCCGGATCCGAGTAATAGGAACAAGTATGTGCAAGAAGCTGTTCTTGCACCTTATTCTCGGATCTTCCCTCCAATGCCTTGAGTTGATGATGACCAGATTTGTATAGGAGTTTGAACTCAAGGTAATGCCTTGAGTTGGATGTTTGAAATCTTAGGACATTTTCGATGTTTCAGAAAAAAATGAACGGTAAATGAATCGAAAATCTAAAGGATTTGGATGGAAAACGCAACGTTGTAAATTTTAGAAACGTTGAATGTTTCACGTAAGCGTTCATGTAGCATGTTTGGATGTTGGTGTATGTATTTGTAAAACTGTGAATACGTTGTGCATGTTTGTGTAATTCTTCCTACTCTTATCTTGTCGTCATCGTTTTTATGAATTATGGCCACCGTATCGAGTATTAAGCTCTTTTCGAACAAAAACATTTCTCTCTTTTAGTCGATATGGTTTAAGGGCTAGTGATGTAGATACCTCAAATGAATACAAAGTCGAATTAGCACAAATTCGTCGGGCTAATTCTTACTGGGAAAATTGGAGCCAATATCGGGCTAATCGTCTCCTGTGTGCTGATCCGATTGCAAATGCTCTAATAACAACACGGTAGAGGTGTAGTAATGACAGAAACATACGTCATGCTTTTCATAAATATATATAAAAGAATCATTGCTTCTGTTATTTTTCTAATGATTGTACCGATCTGAGTCACCATGTGACTTGATATGTTTACACGGAGTTCGACACCGTTAATTAGAATTAACGAATTCAATGATTTTTAGTATTTATGAGAAAAATGACAATATGTTTTCGATATAATAACACTTTTGCAGTGTGTTTTGACTCACCGAGGATCATCGATCATGGGTCATCGATCGTGTTAATATCGGTCTCCCTTGTATTAATTGGGTATGTATTTCAACATAATTGTTATGTAAGAATGGTTTAGAAGTTGAATTGCTAGTTTGAATTGCTGTGAGAATTGTCAAGTTTTTGGAGTAATGTACATTTGACTAAAGTTTTGTGTCTTAAAAAGACATATGGAACCGTTTTACTATTTTCCTAAATTACCCTTCCTTTTGAATTGTAAAGGCACTACTTTGCGATGACATTTATGGTATTTTGACACCCCCTGTCTCTGTGATCTGAATCTAGAAAGGGTTGACCTTTTAGAAAACCCAGCAAAGCACAGCACAAGATTCAACAAAACCCGTCGGATTCGGGTCCTGCCTCGGATCTCAACCCGACCCGTCTTAGGGTTCATTTCTGATCTCGTCTTCTTAATCAGCCAAGCTTTGCTCTGATTCTGCAACTGTTCCTGTGTCTGATTCGGACAATTTTGCTCTGAAACTGTACGGACTCGAATGGCTTCGAAGCCATGGCTGCATCCGGCTCCGACGTATCGGCCATTGGAGACGTATTGGGACGCCGACGACGACGCCCCCGGTCCCCGATGCGGCCACACACTCACCGCCGTCGCCGCCACTAAGATTCACGGTCCCCGTCTGATTCTGTTCGGCGGCGCCACCGCAATCGAGGGCGGCTCCGCCTCCTCTGCTCCCGGAATCAGTATTGCTCCACTTGCTCCACACTGCTCCTTTTGATTTTGTTTTTACTCAATTTCAGTTCAGTGTTGCTCAATTTGATTTTTTGTTTGTTGATTTGGGATCAAGGGTTGGCTGGAGTGACCAATTCAGTTCATTCGTATGATGTGCTGACCAGGAAGTGGACTAGGTTGATCCTCCAACTGGGTTTTGTTTTTGCTTCAGTTTCATGAATCATGATCTATGTTTTGACAATGGGTTTATGATCAATGTTCATGTTTTGCAGAATTAGACCTGCTGGTGACCCACCATCTCCTAGAGCTGCTCATGCTGCTGCTGCAGTTGGGACTATGGTTGTTTTTCAGGTAATTAGACACTTAATTATGGATCAAAATCGGAACTTTTAGTGTTTTGAAGGTCATTAGTGTTAAGTGGTACCGTGTTGATGTATGGTTAGGGTGGCATAGGTCCTGCAGGACATTCTACAGATGATCTATACGTGCTGGACTTGGCTAACGACAAGTACAAATGGCATAGGTGAGCTTATATGATTAATGCTGATCTTCAATCTATTTGGACCTTGATGAGTCTTAATGGGGTTTTAGCGAGTTTTGTTCCTTTGTGGGTGTAGGGTTGTTGTACAAGGACAAGGTTTAGGTCCTCGATATGGTCACGTGATGGACTTGGTTGCCCAGAGATATCTCGTGACTGTCAGCGGCAATGATGGTATGTAATATCCTGTTTATACACTTTCGGACATTGATTTCAATCTTTGATGCTATGGATGATACAAATTAGCCATGCTGTAAGGATTTATAACAACACAGTATTGAAGGATTTGTCTTAAATGCTATGTGTAAGTTAAATTACTCTTCAGTCCCCTTAGCTGATCATTAAATATTCTTTATGATATGTTTCCTATTATATTTATCGTCGTATCTGAGAAAATGTAAAATTAATAATCTTACAGGGAAAAGAGTCCTGTCTGATGCCTGGGCATTGGATACAGCTCAAAAACCATATGCTTGGCAAAGGCTCTCTCCAGAAGGTGATAGACCTTCTGCTAGAATGTGAGTTACTAATCTCCGCCAAATCAATCCCAGTTCTACAATTAGTCTTACTCTTATGAAGTGTCATTTCAGTAATTGTTTCCCTAATTATGTAATTGTCCAATATAATCTCTGGGAGAAGATTATTCTTGTTAAATTTGGTATTCATGAAATTATTCTGGATTGTTTTGGTAGTGACAATTGTGAGAATGGCTTACGCTGTCACGGCCTTATACTGGTTATCACATATAATAGGAGCACAATACTGATTTCTTTTAATATATTTATTAACTTTTTCCTACGTATTTCATATAATGCCAGCCCGTCTTTTACACTGCATACTGACCGAACACATGGGCACATAGTTTCTTCATAATGTATGTTATTTTATCTCTTACTAGGTGAACTCGATGTACTATGCTCAATATCCTAGTGGTTACCATGAAAACTAGGGGTGTGCAAAATAACGAAACTGAAAAAACCGCGGAGTCGGTTAAAAACCGGGCTGAAAACCCGAAGAACCAGACCTCTTGGTTCATCTAAAACTCAATCGCTTACAAACTTATATATAAACTAGTCCTGTACAGTCGAAACTACATCTTAATGTAAATAGTAATCTTTATATTTTCACATAACCTTGTAGGTATGCAACAGCAAGTGCTCGCTCAGATGGCATGTTCTTGCTCTGTGGTGGTAGAGACACTTCTGGCGTGGTATGCTTTGTTCTATCTTGGAAACTTTAGACGATGGTCTTGATCATTTGATGTTGTTTACACAATTTTTTAATTGGGCTTGTGCTATCAAGCATGCAAGCCCAATTGAAATGTTCTTCATTTGTTGATTGCTTGCGTGTTACTACAGCCACTGGCAGATGCTTATGGGCTCCTTATGCATAGAAATGGTCAATGGGAATGGACTCTTGCTCCTGGTGTGTCTCCTTCACCAAGGTATCAGCATGCTGCGGTAAGTAATAGCTACAAGCCACTCCTTCACGATTAAAGTTTTGAAACTCTGTTCTATGCTTCTTTCGATGTAACTTTAACTCTCTACGTTCTGTTAGGTTTTTGTTGGTGCTCGATTGCATGTTACTGGAGGTGTTCTCAGGGGAGGACGCAGTGTAGAGGGTGAAGCAGCTATAGCAGGTAGTTTCAATTTCCGTTATAATGAGGGGTGGTTTTAATCAGGGACGGTGGTAAAAACTTGTCGTGTATTATCCAAATTTTGCAAGTCCTTACTGTCTATTTCACTAATTGCTAAAAGTTGCCACGAACTTGCCGCTGTTCTTGAAAATCCGTCAAAACCGGTGGAAATGGATCACATGACCCCCATTTTTTTTTCAAAATTCCATAATTTCCCCCGGAATGAAATATAATTTAAAAAATCAATAAACAATTACTTTTAATTTTTTCTACATGTTAATTAATATGATTCATTTAAATTTTCAAATTATTTTTAATTTGGAGGGTATTTTTGTCTCTTCACTTCACTTATCAATGTTGCAAAATTTTGGGTACTTACTTTTTTTGCAATAAACATAATATACATCAACTCTTTTGCAAAAATGTCATAGTACACAGTCATTTTTTTTGCTATTATTCTTTTAATTAATACGTGTCCCTAACCTTTAATACTAACTCTTGGCTATTCCTCCATTTTAATAGTATTGGACACTGCTGCTGGAGTTTGGTTGGATCGAAATGGGCTCGTTTCTTCAACACGCTCGGGAAAGGGACACACTGAGTACGATCCTTTTCTAGAGTTGATGCGTCGTTGTCGCCATGCAGCTGCTTCTTTTGGCCTTCGCATATATATCTACGGTGGCCTTAGAGGAGGTAAGTATTTGTGTACAAAGAATCGGTAGTTGGATTGAAAGAACTTTTATATAATTGTAAGTGATGCTTTGCGCAGATGTGCTGCTTGATGATTTTCTTGTAGCGGAAAATTCACCGTTGCAATCGGATATTAATTCTCCTGTATTAACGTCTGAACGAACCTCTCCCTTATCAAGTCCGAGGTTGAATCAAAGCACTTTTGGATCGGACGGTGATCTTGAACCCTCGTTGTCGGGTAATATAAGGTATGATCTTGTGGTTTGTACCTCTTGTTATTCTATTTCACCCGTTATAATAATCTGAGATAATCTCACTCGGCCCACCCTTAAGTATGCATCCTTTTCGATTGACTACCACTAAGTTTAAAAGTTTTTGACAACAACTTGAGTTTTTTAGTCTATATTTACCCTAATCCCATCAACCTTTTGGTGTGCAATGACGAAAATAGCTATATGCAAAAAAAAAGGTGTTTTCATCATTTCACACCCAACAGTTGACGGAATTTAACGACGTCAGGGTAAACTGAGACTAAAAAAACTTAAGGGATGTCAAAAACATCTTAAATTTAAGGGTAGGTAATTGAGCAAAGTCTATACTTAGGGATAGCTTAGTCAGATTATCGCTAATCACATTTTGATGGTGTATTTTACAATTACTAGTATGGACAAGAACTCGATGGAGAAGCTCAGAGAGGCTTCGGCTGCTGAAGCAGAGGCGGCTACCGCGGTCTGGCAGGCAGTTCAAGCCTCTTCTTCACCACCTCCAGAAGAAACATCAGTATCCGACGAAAACTCACATGAAGAAGAAACAGTTTCAGATGGGAGTGATTTAGTGGCTGATGTTCGGCTTCATCCCCGAGCTGTATGTCCCATCAATCTCTGTACTGATACATGAATTTTCTCCTTCAGATGCAAGATCAAGATCATAATTCTCTGTTGCTACAGGTTGTGGTCGCTAAAGAAGCTGTAGGTAACTTGGGCGGGATGGTGAGACAGTTGTCGTTGGATCAGTTTGAGAACGAGAGTAGACGAATGATTCCCTCGAATAACGACGCTTCGTATCCCAAAAAGTTCACCCGGCAAAAGTCTCCCGAGGGATTACATAAAAAGGCAAGCATTACAAAACCTTGTATTATCAACTTTTTTTTTTCAAATCGCAGCTTTCTTTGACGATGGCAAATAAGTTTCGAATTTGTATTTTTGTTGCACTTCTTATCCATTTGTTCCAAAATGACAATGTTACCCTTAAAATTTTAAAATAAAAAGTGGGAACGCATACCCTTTGGTGAAAATTCAGATTTTTTATTTTTTTTATTTTTAAATTAAAATTTTCACGGGGTAATATTGTCATTTTTAAACAAATAGATACAAAGTGCAAGGTAAATACAAATTCAAGACACTCATTTTGATTTGCACATCCCTTCTATCTTTGAAGCTGTTTGTTATAGGTTATGTTCTTGCAGATAATTTCTACATTGCTTAAGCCATTGTCTTTGAAGCTATTCATTACTGATTATGTTTTTGCAAATTATTTCTACATTGCTTGAGCCACTACCTTTGAAGCTGTTTGTTATTGATCGTGTTCTTGCAGGTTATTTCTACATTGCTAAGGCCACGGAACTGGAAAGCTCCGGCCAATAGGAGGTTCTTCCTCGACTCCTACGAAGTGGGCGAGCTTTGTTACGCTGCTGAACAAATCTTTATGCACGAACCAACCGTTCTTCAGCTGAAAGCTCCCGTCAAAGTGTTTGGCGATCTTCACGGACAATTTGGTGATCTAATGCGATTATTCGACGAATATGGGTTCCCTTCAACCGCGGGAGATATAACGTAAGTATTATGTTAAATTTTGATGTTACGAATCGAAACCTTGTTAATCGATTATTATTTTTCAGTTGTATCTACTTTTTGTTTC
>JAYMTN010000954.1:0-14175 GCA_036897425.1 Erodium trifolium | reverse complement strand
AACAAATATGAAAACAAGCATTTAATGTTTACTAGATTGCAGAGGATGTTATGTAGGTTCAGACACAATCTCAAATTGCTACCTTGAATAGTAGATAGCGGTAGCTGAACCACAGTGAGTAAGAAAGGCCAACAACCTCCATCACCTTAGGAAACTAAAGCCAACAAAATTGAAATACATTCAGGTGCACAGAAACGATGTGATCATCATATTCTTACATAAAGTTCAGAATACGCACCAATGGAATGGAGTCAATGGCCCCAACAATAGCTGATGCCAAATATAATGCAGAAAATGCCCCGATACCGTACAACACAACAGAGTATGTATTGTCAAAGTCCCACTGTGACCAAATTCAAAGCACATAAACATTATGGTTAAAAAATATACATCTACTGTATATGATAACCTAAGTAAGGTGAAAACACATAAATATGCATCTGGTTCTTTCAGAATAAATTTATCATAGATAAATATTACGTAAATCTAAATCTCATTTTGTATCATCAAATTCTGTTGCAAACCAAAAACACACTCAGTCTTAACTTAAAAAACTCAACCTCAGAAGGTAAAGAAGACATACAGATTTACCTATGTGCAAGAGTTATACAATGCCAAGTAGGTAAAATAAACAAAAATGATATAAAGGTTTCAAAATAGCAACATATAAGAAAAGGCAGCACAAAAAAATGTGAAATACTGGATTGCTCAGGTAACCGCTCAGATTGACATATTTGTCAACGTTTCATCAGGAACAAGCCTTCAAAAATATAGGGGTATCATCACAGCAATCAATTTCACCCATTGCTAAAAGTTGACTATCAATGTGAAGGGATTAAATAACATGTCAGGAGCCAAAAGAAAGCTAAAACCAAATGAACATAACCTTAACTACGAAATCAAACTTCAGAGAGCAAAGAGGATGGAAAACAGATTTTTCTTTGGGGAAAAACTAAAACACTGTTCAAGAATACTCATTGGGTAATAACTCACTGATTTCATGCCATGAAGGGTAATACTTACATAGATTACTTCCAAACACTTACATCAACATTGCATTTAGAGGACTGAACATGGAAAAAAAAAAAGGTGAGGTGGGACAAAATAACGTAACAAACTGGATTGCTCAGGTAACCGCTCAGATTGACATATTTGCCAACGTTTCATCAGGAACAACCCTTCAAAAATTATAAGGGTATCATCACAGCAATCAATTTGCACCATGGCATACATGTACATTATTCGTGTGTAACAATGTAACGAATCAAAGTCACGTCTCATGAGCACAGATAAACTGAAATCATGATCAGACTTCAGAAAGCAAAGAAGATGCAATAGATAATTTTCATCATACACAACTATTTGACAAACAATGATCAGATGATGATCATCAACAACGAAAAAACATAACCCACAATGACAGAAGAAACAGATGTACCAGTAAATCATGCCCAAGAAATCAAAGTTATATATCATAGCACACAAGCATAAAATCATTTGCGCAGTTTCCACCTAAACCATGCAAATTATAGTACCAGATTAAAACACATTTCTACCTAAATCAAGCAAATTATGGTACCACACTAAAACACACTTACATTCATGTTATCCAAAAACCCAGTTTGCATCTCCCCATTAGCAGATGTATCGCCTAAATTAGTAACTTCCGGCTGGACAGTTTCCTTGTACTCATCCTTCTCAACAGGAGTGGCATTTTCAAGTGTCACTACACCACTGCGTTCCTCTTCACCATACTGGTCCGCTCCATTTGTTGTTCCTTGAGGTATTGATCTCAGCAGTGTACTACTGAAATACACCAATCCTGATAAATAAATAAAACAAGCAGAACACATAAGTGAACCAAAAGATTACATTTTTCCAATAACCCAACAGGAACCCATATCCAAATCACTACAAACTCAAAATATATGAGTGAATACTGAAAATACACGAACATCATCCGTAGACATCTAGGGTTCGATACAATCAGAGCGAGAAACGTACGGGAAGATAGGCGTCGGGTGGGGATAGAGATTACGGATTGAGTGAGAGCGAGAGAGGTTTTCGATCGGACAGTGGAGAGGCTTGGAGAAGAAGCAAAGAGCTTGTTTTGGCATGGAGAGACCATTGCTGAAGGTTGAGCTACTCAGTCAGAAATGAGAAGTGAAGTGAAAGAGATTGATTTTCCTGCCTGTGCTTTATAAAAAGTTCTTATGCTGCTAGGGTTCGGATATTTGGGCCTTGTTGGGCTAATTCCAAGCCCAAACTGAATCAATTATAATGGGCTGCATTGGGCTTTCAGAAGCATCCAAAATAATAGACTTCAAGCCCACAGCCGGAATTTGACCAGCGTGGAAGCTGACTCCTACCCGCCAAAATAGACCCACGCGCTCTTATCCATCAACACCTGCACTCGCTTCTCCATTGGCATATACGACACCGTTTCAGTCACAAAGATCGAGTGTGTATCACTCGCGCGCGTAGATTTACAGCGCAGATTCCCAGAAAACAATCTGGAAAACCAGCCAACCAACCACTACCTCGTAATTATAAGCCCCAATTTCGCCACCCTGTTCGAGCCCCCAAATTCACTCTCATCTTCTTCTCCGATCGCTCATTCTCAAACCTCAAATCTCTCTCTTAGAAGCTCCAATGGCATCAGAGACTCTGACCAGAGACCAGTACGTCTACTTAGCGAAGCTCTCCGAGCAAGCCGAGCGGTATGAGGAGATGGTCCAGTACATGGAGAGTCTGGTGAAGAACTGCTCCTCCCCGGCGGAGCTTACCGTGGAGGAGCGGAACCTCCTCTCCGTGGCCTACAAGAACGTGATCGGTTCGCTACGCGCCGCGTGGCGCATCGTGTCGTCGATCGAGCAGAAGGAGGAGGGGCGGAAGAACGAGGAGCACGTGGTTCTGGTGAAGGAGTACAGATCCAAGGTGGAGGCGGAGCTGTCGGAGGTCTGCTCCGGGATCCTGAAGGTTCTGGACTCGCACCTCGTACCGTCGGCATCGGCGAGCGAGTCCAAGGTCTTCTATTTGAAAATGAAAGGGGATTACCATCGCTACATGGCCGAATTTAAGGTTGGGGAGGAGAGGAAGGCTGCTGCCGAGGATACCATGATCGCTTACAAGGCTGCTCAGGTACAACCTTTGACTTTTTTGCATCGAATTGAATTTGATTCATGGTTTGAAATTGGGATTGAAATTGAACTAGGGTTATGCTGAATGTATAGATCTATAGAATAGTGATAAGAAACATGTAATTATCAGTTCTAATTCCTCTCCATCAATGGCACTACTGTTTCCTGTAATAATTGTCTTAGTTGTGATGGGAGACTATCCTTAGAATGTGCATATGAACCTGTTAGGTCTGAACTTAGTTGACATAACTCTGCTCCATTGCAAATTCATTTTAATGAAATGAATTAGACTTCGATTAAAGATAATATCCTCATATAAGCTATTTGTTATCATGTAAATGTGTTATCAAATAGGAGGACACACTTGTTTTGGAGCAGAGGGAGTATGTAGTGTAAAATATTTGTGTTAAATTGTCTGTTAAACCAATACTCCCTCGGTTGCAAAATAAGTACGGCCTTGTATTGTAAGGGAGGTGAGTTAGACATATAATACCCTTGTATGAACTATTTGATAGGATGTTGGTGTATAGATCACATTAACGTATACTAATTGTGTTTAGTCATTGTCTTGAAGGATATCGCACTTGCTGATCTTGCTCCGACACACCCCATAAGGTTGGGGCTGGCACTTAACTTCTCAGTGTTTTACTACGAGATTCTGAATTCATCAGAGAAAGCTTGTGGCATGGCCAAACAGGTTCCTTCTATTGCTATTGCGATTATGAACATGATGACTTAGTTTGAGGAATCGATCAAACTAATATTGAATTGATTATTGTTGGTGTACGTATAGGCTTTTGAGGAAGCTATTGCGGAGCTGGACACTTTGGGGGAGGAGTCCTACAAGGACAGCACTCTCATCATGCAGCTCCTGAGGGACAACCTCACTCTCTGGACTTCTGATATGCATGTTAGTCTTAATCCCCCTCTTATTCATCTTCTTCTACCTTAATCTTACTTAGCATTCTTGGATCGAACTAACAAGATTTTGTAGCAGGAGGACATGGATGAGGCTTGATCTGATGGATGGCTATGGCTTTGCTCCGGGAGTCTGAGGATCATCCTTGTGTTGTGTCCTATATTTGCATAGCTTCTACTCATGTGCTTTTTTTTTCTTTGCTATTAAAGTTTCGTTTGTTTTAGCATCTTAATGACAATCTTAAGTTGTTGGGTTTAAGCTATTGGCATGGAGCAGCAACTATATAGATTCACTGTGATTTCCAATGCCTATACCTATCAAATCAATCTTTGATAATTGCAATATTAACTGTGAAATGATATTTCCCAGGTCCACTTTTGCAATGGAAAGGATTCAAGTAGTTAATGTATCATGCCTCAAAACTATTTTGATGACTGAAGTAGACAATTGTTTTTGAACTTTTATCTATCAGATAAAAGTGTTTTATGTTTAGGAATTAAAAAGAGTATTTCAGAATTTAAACAAGCTCAAATGCATAACAGATTTTTAAAAGAGTGGCCTTCTTTCATCTCATCCAAGATCCTATTTAAATCCATATTATATCAAATGAAGGGAAATGAAAATTGTACCATTTGGGAGGAGCAAATCGGCTAGCACAGGCAAAATGTGACAGACTTCCAGGGGTCGGACAAGACGTAAGAAATCCTAATTAGTTGTACGCTCCGCATGGAATTTTCAAGTATTCTTAGTTGTAAGTCCCCTCTTACAAAAGAATTTTTGAAGTGTAATTGTGTATACAATAATTCATCAAAAAATTAGAAGAAACAAAATATATGGATCAAATAAGACGTAAGAAATCCTAATTAACCGTACGCTCTGCTTCGAATTTTCAAGTATTCGTAGTTGTAAGTCCCCTCTTACAAAAGAATTTTTGAATTGTAATTGTGTATACAATAATTCATCAAAAAATTAGAAAAAAATTATATCCGATTAATTCCTAATTCATTTTTAACTAGTCTCCAGTTAACTCCCTTCGTTCTTGGCCGTTTGACTAGTGTCAAACGCTGTTTTACAACCTTGAGTATCCATCGAAAATTAAGTAGTACTGAGCAGATAATAAACAAAATTGAATTGTTAAAAATATTATCTATCTTTTATATCAATTATCATCTTGTAGTTGACCTATATATACGTAGTGTTCTAAAAATAATTTTATGAACAATTTTCTGTACAAATACTTTTTCTAGATCATAAACAAAAAAGCAAAAAATATCATTCCTTCTTTCAAGAAGTATTAGATCTATTACTACAGGCATTAATACATATCTGTTCACCATAAGATTTAGCTCAACTAGGATTGATAATAGAATAATATGTTTGATAAACTTCTTTGTAACTCTATTATAACAAGTACAATGAAAGAACATGTATTCTCTTGGCACATAGAAAAAAAAAGTCGTTTAAAAGAGAAACTGAATTGTGTCCGGTGCTTGGTTTATCTTCTATAATGTTAAACTCTAAAGCATTAACGATTATGTTTTTTCCTAACTTTATTTGTGTTTTACTATTGACGCGTATAACCTGTAACTGACCAATTCTAATTCTAATTCGTCGGTTCTATTCATCTTAGAGCCGGAAAAAAACAATACGCCGACTCGTTTTTGTACCCTTTTGATACTAGGCATCGATTTCAACTGATTCTCTCCCTCAAAATTGTGTTATCCTTACTCTTATATGACTATGGTGCAGTGGATCCAAGCAAAAAAGACGACATAAAATAGGAGAAAAAACAAAGTCTTAATCAACATCTACTTTTCAATTACTTTTTTCATCTTGGTCTTTGGACATCACTCACAAAATAGAAAGAAAGAAAGAAAAAAAGAAAGGCTGCCTACCACAAGGGGTCTACCCTCACTTTCACATATTTTATTAGAATATCTTTAGTGGGTTTATTGCAAACTGTGTATATGAGTTCCTAAAAACAGAGTATATAAGAAAAACATTATGTGTGCATAAGTTAGAGATTTGGTGACCTTGTGAATTACATGTGCAAAATTGTTTTAAAATACTAGTATAATACAGAGAAAAAAAAAGGATAGCCAAAGAATAAAACAACAAGAAGAGAACCCTAAGATTTTCTTATCATTTTCCTTAGAAATCTCTGAATTGTTAAATGAGACTCAAAACAAATCATTTTTTTTGCAAACAAATTTTAATTTAAAATATTTGTTTGCTAACTTTAAGGTTGACAAGTGAGTTCATGTTGTTGGACTGTACTATATACTTTTCATCGACTAAGATTATGTGATTTGGAGTTTGTTTTAAATGTATATTTATGATTTTAAAAGATTTACAAAATTTGTATTATTGAAAATTTAACTAGTATAAAATTTGATTATAAGTAGAAAAACTATTTTTTTTTCATTTCCATGCCGCTTAATTGAATTGATTATGCATTTCCCAGTTTCAATTTTTTTTAAATGCAAAAAACCTGTTTGTGAAGTCAATGCAAGACATAATGATTAAATGACGGTTCGATAGTATAATCGATAATGAATATCTATGAGTAGATTATTGACAATAAAAAATATCTTGTATATATCATTTACTACATCAAAATGAGTTTAAATTTAATGTTAAGAAAATATTTCTATTCAATTTAAGACACTTATTTTTTTTAATAAAAGGTATTGTCTATGTTCTCAAGAATATGAATTAAATATTTTCATTACAATTATGATTTAAATATTATTTTTATTTAATTATGTATTTGTTTACATTCAAATTTAAAACAAATACATGAGATTCTTCCTACAAATATATAGGAACTATGTAAATAGAATTTAAATGACTTTGTTTTAATAAAGTAACAATTATGTCCCACTCTGTAGGACAAATGTTGATTTCCCGTGGGAGGGGCTAATCTATGGGTACCTGAAAAACAAATGATAAAGTAGCATGTCTTTTACTCTCGAAAAGTTAGGTTGGTGGGTATGGTAGATTGGAGGGCTAGTGAAAGCTAAATGTTTTGTTTTTATTTTTGTTGCTTTTGTTCCAAGTTTTTATTGTACTCTCACTTTTGAGACATGACCACAAGCTTGCCAATCTAGCTCCTTGTTATGGAAACACAAATTGGCCTCCCCATTCTCCCCCATGTGATTCAACTCATCCACACCCACATCTCCCCTTCTTGCCTATCCAACCATATGTTACTCTATTTCTCTATCAACAATTCTAACTTATAACTCTTTGTGGTTTCCCCATTGTTATGGAAACACAAATTGGCCTCCCCATTCTAATTGTTTCTATTGTTGTGAGTCAAAATAAGAATTCTATTTAGTTTATCAACGAAAATAGAATGTATAGATTAAAGTTGTAAGATTAATCTGTGTAACGTCACAAACACTGAGACAGAAATAACATATTATCATTGATACAATAACATCATTAAGGAGCCTATTATCACTAAATTTAAAAAAGAATTTAGGGTTGTGGGAAGAAAAAATTCTTAATTTTGCATGCAGAATTACTCTGATCAAGTCTTCCTGCACTTCCCTCAGCTGGGTATACAATTATCAATGTAGGTGGTACCGTATTTTAGGATACTCATCAAGCTGCTCGGGGTCGCATATGTCGACCATACAAGGGTGAGGATCTGAAAGCGCGAAATGGTACGGTGCAAGGGAATTATAAAAGTGATATGATCAAAGGCCAACCATCTTTGCAGCACTGACCTTAGCTTGGGCACAAGGGTGGACAAAAGTTTTCATAAGTAGTGACGCCTGAGTAATTATCGAACTAATGGAGGCGAACTCGACCCTCATGTCCTGGATCGGGTCAATTGTCTAGGACGCTCAGCTAGTAAAGCTCGTTCTATGTCTGTCCTCCTATGATCCGAATAGGCTCTTTAGAATACATTTTCTTGTATTCTTGCTTTAGGATATTGACACATTACTACTTTCGCTAAAAAAATCATACATTTCTCATATAATTATGTTAAAGAATAATAATTTTCCTCATGTGTATTTAATTTTTTTTAAGTATCAATTTATCACATCGATATTATAATATATTTAGCCTATGATTACTAAAATTTCAATCACAATAAAGCTCTGAACATGTATTTTATAATCTATTAATGTCGAATTATTAAAATTCCCTCACGGAAAATCTCTCTAACACATGTTCTATCCTAGTTGTTGATGTTACTAATATTAGGAAATTTCAAGGCGGAGACCCAACAGTGGTACGACCTCTCGTTATTGTGGTGGTGTGGTGTCTCGATTTCGTAGAGGTTAGGGCGTGGTCCTGGCGACTCACCCTTGATCTCTCCCAATTAAGAGTAGATGGTCACTAGTTATGTTGTGTCGTGTGGTTGTCGTTTTGTGCCTTGTCCAACTCTCGGGGAGAATTGGGGTTGAGAGGAATGTATCTGGCGACACATAAGACCCTCGGGGATGGTGGCATGGTCTTGGTGACCCACGCTCGATCTCTCCCAATTAAGGTTAAGAGGAGTCACAAGTTCTGTCGTGTTGCTGCCTACAATGGTGGTTGTTATGTACCTTGTCCAACCTTCGAAGATGATTGGGGTCGGGAGGAGTACATCTGGCGACACATGAGATTCTCGAGGATGACGTCGACATCAGTTCTAGCACTCGGATTGGGGAACCGAGGTTCCAAATCGTCCTCTTTGGTGCGACTATGTGTTGTGACGTAAGGCTGCAATGGTCTCTTAGGTAGGTTCTGAATACGGGAAGGCGCAACGCATCTGGCGAATAAGGCAGTGTCGATCGATGGAGGAGGACAAGGATTTGGCATCATCAAAGGGCCCATTACAAGGTTTTACTAGGTCAGACAAGGGGTGGTTGCCACCCCTGTTGCTCCTCATGAGTAGTGGTCGGTGGGGGGTCAGTTGATATATCCCGCCTATTGACCCAATAGTTCCACCGAGTATCGGCATAACGGTCTCCAATAAGGT
Source organism: Erodium trifolium (assembly GCA_036897425.1). Lineage (NCBI taxonomy): Eukaryota > Viridiplantae > Streptophyta > Magnoliopsida > Geraniales > Geraniaceae > Erodium > Erodium trifolium. Next base: position 5,138 of record JAYMTN010000954.1, on the reverse strand, counting down.
CTCGGTCCATCAATCTCTTTTTGTTCAAGCCCTCGCACTTTACCGGAGGAGGACCACGGACACTAAATCGGTGGAGACTACGCACTCCACAGACGTACAACTAGAATTATCATGTAGGGTTGTTGGAAACAAGTTGGAAAAGTGGGTTGATGTTGTTGCGGGTGACTCTAAATTGGACACAATTTTTGTTATGGACCAATATTGACGTATAATGGGTTGCATAGAGCGTTAGTCCCTTTTTGAAATCGGTCATTGTAACCTCTCCAGGTTGACTTTGGCGATGTATTCCCTCACATGAGTGTTCCTTTGAGATTCTCCACTTCCTTGATCGATGCGCATGGGGAGAAGATTATCCATATTGTGACGAAGTTTGTCGTGCGCATAAAGGTCTACTACAAATACCCTATTGAGAAGTGTCTTCAGAAGCTGAAAGTGATTATGAATTTTCACTATAGCAGCGAAGTTCCTAACTCTATTGGAAACATATGATTGTATTTCTCTAATTTTATTGTTTTTATTATTTTTCTTCCTCGTTTTCTTCCGATCTTTTGCGTCCTTATTTTTGTAATTGTTTTCTGTTAATACAATTATTTATTTTTCGTAAGAAAAAATAATACTACTGACAAGAAAGTATCAATTAATTCTCTAAACTTATTAAGAAGAAATAGTTATAAAAATCATGGATAGAAATGTACTTGCTCATAAATGATGAAACCTTTGGGATCTGTGAGGACTACAAGTCCTCACATGCACACATCTGACGAGTCTCACTCGTTACTGTTCCTGTAGGGTTTGGATATGGGGGTGTGTTTGTTTCCTGAGAAAACTCACTTTCTCTGATAACCCTAGCAGTACTCAACTCTCACACGTGTAGTTTGTCATGAGAAAACAAACGTACCACTAATGTGGACCTCATGGCCCATCCTTGACGTATATGGAAACAACTTTGGTGGGGCCTTCAATTTCCATCTTTTGTTCATCATCCATTACCATATAACAGCTAGAAAGTTGAATCCCACTTGCGTTGCGTTGCCTTTGCTGATCACACTTGTTCAGTATTGCAAGAAAGTTCTAAACCTAATAACGATGTTTATACATCATCTGGTAAAGTATATTGTTGATACAATTTTAAGGTATATCCAAAAGTTTCTACACGCATGAGTTAGTCAACAATACATAGTCATGTTGTTTTAATTTTCAGATCGTTATTAAACAATATAACGAGAAAAATTCGATGAAAATATCACAAAAAATACGTACTATTTTTATTAAATCAAACTAGATATCAGAATTACAATAATCTTTTCAAGATAACGATATTCGTTCGTTACATTACTTTAGCTAGTGAGGGAGCACACATGGGAGTGAGACGGGTGAAATGCGTACAACGACCCGATTGCACAGGAGTGACGAGAAGTGAGAGTTCGCCTTCTTCGTCTTTAATTTCATTCTTGGTCTCTTTCATCATTGTTTTCTGGATTGATTGGTCTCTAAGTCCCTAATGAATATCAGATGATGAACCACCAACCATAGAATTGGAAGCACCAAATCGAGGGTAATGTGCTCTAATCCCACATATGATGATAGTATAAAGTTACCTGGTAGTTGTTTTCATTACTCGTTTATACGAGTGTTTCATGTAGCAATATTCTGATTTAGGACCTTAAGGAAATTCTTATAACTTAGTTATATTGTTTTGGTAATTGGGTTACAAATAGTCAATATATATCATAAATTTGAACTTTTAACTTCTTTATGTATATGTTATGTCCAATCGTCTTAATGTATAATATCATAATCCTATTTTGTACTCTTCATAAATGAATTGGGAGTCATCACATTGTGTCCCATACAGAAATCGTTCGCTTATGAGGCTACCGAATAATTCATCTATAGATTTGATGCATATGAGATGGGCCATATCATCATTTCATTCGATTCTCTGTCTGCTGCTACCACCAGATATCTACTTCCAGGTGGTGCATTTTGCTACCTATAATTTATATATGGTATCCATATATCTGCATGCAATGATGTGGAGATTCTCTTCATGAAGTTCTGCCCTATCGTTACCAATGCGCGTTACATGAGGTGGGCTTTGGTAAAAACTTTTTTTTGTTGTTGAATCAAGTATCTAGTTGGATAGTTAGGGCACAAGACAAAATTTGATGAACTAAATGAAGACAGGAGGCATGAGTGAGATGAGGACGACCCTTCCCCGTCTAGGGTTAGGGGCGTCTTTAGTCGTACAAAAGTATTGTCGCCCGGGGCATGAGGTTTTTTGTCTTGACCTCTATCTACATGGGTCTGGGATAGCTACTTGTCCCGATCTCTGTCTGCATGGGTCTGGAGTTTGGGAAATCAGGAGTGACAATTCCAGAGGAGGAGAGCAAAAGTGTAGGAATAGCGACGCCTCCAAGGTCGATGCCCTGCACGGACCTTGCCATAAACGGTACTCTGGTTTGGAGGAGAAGCGAATACTAGAAGAAGGATAGGGAGATAGTCCAGCACCAAGTGTGGGCCGGAGGACAGAGCACCAGTGGGCCAACGACGTAGTGGTCTGGTCAGCTTCTCAACAGACGAGAATTGGCCCAACCCTCTTTGTTCGAGAGCTGGTAAAGCCGGATCCACTATGGTAAGGATCCTTGTAATGAGTCGTCATACGCGAAGGGACACTAGGGCTCACTAGGGGAGTCTGCAAGTCGTGGTCGCAATCCTGGTATTATTGTTCTGAATCTCCCACCGCAAGGGGGCACACAAAGTCAAGAGGTTATGACACCCAGTTACCTCCACCAACACAACAGGGATAAAAAAAATATCATTCGGGACGGATCCCTACTAGCTCAGGTTAGAGAAAAACAAGTCAAAGGGGTATATTTGTAGGATATTGACATATTCATGAGGTCCCACATGAACTAGGTCACACTAACGAGTAAAGAAATGAAAAGTTTAGACTCAGGAGGCAGGTACCCAGAGGAACCTCCTTAGGTTGGGTAAGAGACCAGAGCTTGATCCACAAGAATCGAGCTTAACTACGAAAGCCCAAGTCGGGTAAGATACCTCATCACAAGCGAAGGGAGGTAAACTCCCATGTCGCTCCCTATGAGAGCCTCGGGTTACAGTAGATGGTCTACGGGTCCTCTCCACCTATTAGTCCCAAAGTGGTACCGGAACCACAAAACTCATGTACGACAACCTTTTATCTAGCCTTGGCCAAACAACCTTATTTACGTTAAACTCTTAACTTCATAGTGTGCTTCATACATATTGATCTTATTTGGCGGATTCCTGGTTGCGGTAACCTACATTTCAGATAGGGAAGACTAACATTAAACTCAAAGAAGGTTGCACAATCGACTTGTGATTCATCACGTCCTCAAACCTTGTTGGACAAGCATATACTTTTGTCTTCTTTGTTCAGTTCATCCAGTCTCCCAACTCGCTAGTCCAACACGCTTAGGAGCCTAGAATCATGAATAAAGAATAACGAACAAGAGATAGTTACAACAGTTACGCTTGTAACAACAATGGCTTCGACAAATGTCAATGATAATGTCGACCATCCAACAATGATTGGTAGAATAATGGCAGTGGCAATCAGCAGTTAATGGCAATCCCCTTTGGCTTTTATAGCTGCTCCCTCTATTGTAGTCGTGGTTCCGTAGGGTTTCTCAATCCTTAGAGTTACGATCTAACCCAATCTCCAAGTTTCCATAACTTGGAACAATTCCTAAAATAAACATGTCTCTTTAGAATAGAAGTATATTCAAGATAGGAAACTAATCTTAAATGACTCGGATGCTTGGAATAGAAGTATCTTCAAAGTAGTAAACATAAGATACTTATCTTTAACCACACGATACTTATCTTCAAAATATAAAAAGTGCGCGCTCAAGATGTCAGCTAACATTTGGACTGACATCTTTGATCAGACAATGATCAAACGGAGCTCTGAATATATTCACGAATTATATAGTTCCTACCGCTTGTAAACGTGCCTCCTTGTGTTCCTTAATCCTTGGAGTCGTGATCTTGCTGAATCATTAAGTTTCCTTGCGCAAGAATATTCCTTAAATCGAATCAATCATTATCACATAATATCTTCAGGTTTGGGAAAAAACTCTCCAAACTAGGAAACTCAAATATCTTTGTTTCCTTGCGTAAGAATATTTCCCAGATAGACCTGATATCTATCGCATCAATATCTTCAAGAAAGGAAACAAATCGCAGAAGTATAACCATGCTAGGAAACAAATCTTCAACACCTAAGAAACGTATCTTCAAGTTTCCTTGTGATATAATACTTCCTAAATAGATCATATATCTATTAGATAAGTATCTTTAAGTTTGGAAGACAAATCTTACTTCCTAAAACGAATAAAACTCTCTCGCATGAATAGCATTTCGTTTAGGAAATAAACCTGCAGCACCAAATACACTTGGGTTGATAGCTTTTCTATCTTCTACAGTTGGGCACGCACATTATTTCTGATGACATCTTGGATAACATCTTGCTTGACACAAACATTTCCAACTTAGATGTAACAATAATCTCCCCCTTTGGCTATATTTGTGGCAACCACTTCAACAATCTTGGGGATGACAATAACAATCTTGGGTACGAAAATAATAGAGGACAAAGTCTTCACTTTTAGAATGCTTCTCTAAACCGGATATCTAGCAAATCCAGCATGCTTTATCCCAAGATACCATCTTCTCCCCCTCGTTGCCTCAAAAAATTGCCGAAGTTTAAAAAGCAACTAAGCATATAAGTTGTATTAGTAACTTCTAGCGGAGGGGCAAATAAAACATAGTAGCAACTACGACATACTATTAGAGCATGTACAACGCAACAACCCGTATGTGCAAACCGTATCAACAAACCGTATGTTGACTGTGCAAAAACTGGTTTATAGGCCCCAAAATAAAGTGTGCAAAACAGTGGTGCAAACCAGATATGGAACCCAGATTGTGAGTAGATGCTGATTGGAAGCTGAATTGATATTTTGCTGATTCTATTAAAAAAATTATTTATGCATTAAATATTCTATAAAATTGAATTAAATTTGGAAAAAAAAATAATGAATATTAAAATAAATAAATTATAAATAATTTTAACACACATAAAAATGAACTTC
>JAYMTN010000953.1:0-14182 GCA_036897425.1 Erodium trifolium | reverse complement strand
GAGACTGAAGCTTGAGGAGGGAGACATGCAAAGGCCCCGAAAGAGAACAATTTTGGAGACTCAAAACTTTGAGGTGAGGAAGGGAGGAGGACAAGGCTTGCCCCCACGCGTATCCATCTCCCTCGGCCGACATATTCACGCCGTCAAGCCTCAACTCCGTAAGCCTTGTCAGGTTACGGATGAGTCCTGATAATTTCGGCTTCTCAAGTTTCAGACTCCCTCTCTGTTCGTCTGAATCATGGTACAAATAAGAGAGATCGAGGGCGAGCAAGCTTGTTAAGCTCGAAATTTCAGCTGGAACTTGGCCTCCGAAATAAGATTGAGAAAGATCGAGATGGACAAGATTGACGAGCTTGCCGATGCCTGATGGTATCTGACTATCGTTGAAGTCGTTCCATGACAGGTACAGATATTGGAGATGATGGAGATCAAACAAGGGACTGTTGGAGTCGTCGATTCCACCATAAATGGATTCGGCTGCCAGATCAATGGCAATGACGTGACCATCGCCAGCACTACAAGTAACGCCGTCCCAAGCACAGCAATCAGAGCTTGAGTTCCACGTGTTGAGCTTATCTGACTTAGTGGAATCGAAGACGAGGTCGTGTTTGAGTTGAAGTAAAGAGGATTGATCTTTCTCGTCACAACGAAGCATTTGGGTGTCACAGGTAATAACACCCAACAAAAACATGGACAACATCATGAGACACATTTGAAACATGATATGCAATCTCAAGTTGATGATCTTCTTTTTGCTTTGGTTGTGGTTATGCCTATGCTGATGACGATCAGTGTCTTCATATATATAAGAATACCATTTTGTTTTTCTAGGACATTTTTGTAAATATAAATAACCCTAGACAACTTGCAATAACATATTTAAAAAGCTGATTTTTTCTACGAACGTCATTATTTAATTATTTCTCTAATGACAACGACCAGAGACTAAACAAAAGTCTTACAATTTTTCAACGTTATAAACAACCATGGTCGTGAGCAAGGTTCTAAAAATAGCTAGGCGCTAGCCGAGCGGCTAGGGTCTTTTGGGGATTAAACTGGGATTAACTCGATTAATCGGATCAGCCAACAAGGAAATGGAGCCTAGGCAGAGGCTAGTCGGGATTTTTAGAACACTGGTCGTGAGTCACGAGCAAAACCCGGTTTTTGCTATAACCCAAAACTACGCTTCATAAAACTTGGAGCAACCTCTTGTTATAGTCAAGGACTCAACTTTTCCACGCTTGTCTACTTTGTATCTCTTCCTGGTTCCTTCAACATATTTGAACGGTGTTAGCAAATCTTGTGGTGGCGATGAACACGGCGCTCCCATACTACACTTCACAAGGTTTGGAACCATCTCTTGTTATTATGTTGCATTTTATTAAAATTTATTCAGACTTTTTCTACAAATGTCATTATCTAATTATTTTTCTCTTGACGATGACTAAGGTCACTAGAGACTAAACAAATTTTATATTATTATAATAGTCGTTGACTATCATAATCAAGACTCAAGTCTTTGTTACAACTCAAACCACACTCCATAAGTTTTGGAGCCATCTCTTGTACTAGTCATAGGCTTAATTTTTCCACACTTAACCCCATGACAACGGTTACATAAATTTTGGAGGACTTCACTTGGTAAACTACCTTCAAATTTAAGGGCAATCGGAATTAATGGTGGCACTTGAACTGTAAACTCGTTCCTAATCAGGAATCGAGACATATCTAACATGTCAGAAAACAGGGGAAATAAAAATAAAAACTAAGGTTATTCTGAGTTGAAAATTTGGGGACTCAATAGAAATATGCATCCCTAGGTAATTTTCTTATCGAGTGCATCAAGAAGCGGGAAAGAGTTATGTTGAATCGAAAATTTAGGAAGACGCACGTGACAACGTCCAGTATTAAGACGAGACGCACGTGATGGAGAGAGTATACTACATTTAGGTCTACGCCTAATATCGCCTTCCTAGCACCCATAGAGCATTTCCTCAATGGGGAAGCTCTAGCACCCTGTTGTTAGTGAAACAGAGAGACTCATGATTCATGAATCAATATTTCAAATAACAAACATTATGGACAACTTGCTGCTACAAGCCCTGGAGCACTTGTTAATCTACCAAAAACAAGTACACCTTACACAAACAATACAAGATATGCCAAATTAAACGCACTTCAATTTCTACAAAAAAATATGCAGAAAAGTATACAAGATGATACTAAGAAAATTGTCTCAAGGCACAAAATGATGCATCAGCATGCGAAGCGAAATAAGATAAAGGAGAACTAAGTTGTGGGCTCGAAAGCAGCCTGTTCATGCCAAACGCCATTCAGGTTAGACTGCCACAACCTTACAAACCCATCGCTTCCTGTTGTTGCCAACGTCATCCCACTCATGTCCCATTCCATCTGCCATACCTAGTTAATGACAAAAATACCCTTTAACAACATTCTCACAGAGTTATAAGTCGAGGCCATAACATATGGTGAATGATATTGTCCTTAACTATCAAATGAAGTAAAGGGATAATCTCACCAAAGTACACAATCCTTGTCATCACCTTTCTCACTTAGTCACTTACTACACTGACTTTCAGATTTTCTCACCCAACTATTTTCTGGTAATTAATGACAAAAATACGCTTCATTTATTTTCAAAAATGTCATTGCTGATGTAGATTTTGCCCAATATCTATAAATTGATTAGGGGTATTTTGGTCATTTCTTACCAAAACAGAACAAAGTGAGAAAATTGGAAGTATACAAGTCAGTGCAGTTAGAGATAACAAGATTAGAGTATTTTGATGATTAATAATAAAAATACCCTTCACTAATTTTTTTTAAATGTCATTTGTACCATAAATTCTGCCCAACATCCTTAGATTGATGTAGGGGTACTTTTGTCATTTACTACCAAAATAGAATAAAGTGAGAAAAAAATTAATTATAGTGTAGTTGGGTGAGAAAATTTAAGAGCCAATATAGTTCAGTGAGAAACAGGTGACGAAGTTAGCGTACTTTTGTGACCTTATCCTTAAAGTAAACTATCATGGGGCATGAAGAAGAGAGCAAGCATCAATACCTCGCCTTTATGACCGGAGAGCAGTGCAACTCTCTCCACTGAGAGCCTCCCGTTTGTCTCAGGGTTCAGCCCGAGTTGCCATATCGCCACTCCTTTTTGGGTTGCAACGGCTATTACTTCATATGACCTGAAAATACATTTTCTGAGTTTTTATTTTTAGTTTTTACAAATTAAACATAAAAAGAAACACTAGAATCAAGTGTTTTATTTGCTGAGCAAACAAAGGATGAATGGACTTCAGTATTTCAAAAGAGAAGATTTCAAAACCTGCCCATATTCGGTGCCCATGCAACAGAATAAACCGGATCTCCCTTGTCAGGGGCCACAGCCAACTCAGCAACTGGAAGCCATCTTTGATGAGCGTCATCAAACTCCCACACCTATATAAATTTATGAGATCAACTGAAATATGACCTAAATTAAAGATTTGGGGATTTCAGCCTACAACAATTCAAGCAAAGAAGCCCACTGGATAACTCTGGTTTTCCGTACCAACTCAAAAATGGGAAGGACAATCGATCGTATACCCTACATGAAATTTAGCATACCTTTGATGAATTGAGCTGTGGTGTATCTGAGTTAAAACCCAACACAAAACTGGATTCAAAACTTTCACCCTTCTGTGAATTCCAAGAGATTGATGCAGAAAGGCATGTAGACTTCCCAAATGTAGAAACTGAATCAATGACATTCTGAAACTCTGCCTGGCAATAAAGGAATAAAAGCTTGTAAACACACAAAAAAAACTCACAAAAGTGTTAGACTAACACCCATCATTATTTCTTCATGCTCTATTCAAATACTTGATAAAAAATGAATCTTTGTTACATCAGATAAAGCAATCACCTGAACTTGATAAAAAAACAATATTTGTTACATTAGATAAAGCAATCACCTGAAGTTGCCAACTCTTCAGTTGCAAGGGATCAGGGAGCTCATACACTTCAACATGACCATCTGAATGTGCAGCTACCTGCAAAGTACGCTCAAACAGTATAACTATCTACAAATGAAATGTAATTTTCCGCAATTACTATAAGCTAAAACCATATATGATCTTTATCAAAGCTGCATCAAGCAGACGAGTCATGAACTCCAAGAAGCACCAAAGGAAACGTAAACTATGAAACTAACAGAACAGACTAAGAAGTTCTTCTGATGTGTCATGTCATACTCAAATGTCACATACTCTAAACTATAAAAGGTCGCAGACACAGGGATACAGTAGTAAATTACTTCAGATAATGCGGATCAAAACTACACACTCAAATATCATCAGTAAATAGCATATAATCTTGGTAATTAGATAAGTCCTTACTCCTTAGAGATATAAGTCTCACCATTCTCAGACTTGTGGGAGAAAGCCCGAATTGCACATCTAGAACCCGCGTCGAGCTGCTTTTGAAGCATCTGCAGAGCTTCCATTGAGCAGGCTGTGCATCTAGAAAACGGAAACAATAACAAATCTTGATCAACAAAAATGCTCTAACAAATGGTCTATAATCAGTAAGTGCAAGGACACCAGAACCCGAATCAATGATCCATCAAAATCGAGCTAAATTAAGACAAGGATCAAGTAGGAAAGTGGTCATTAGCTTTGAATGATACCTTCAGCAATTTCCTCCCACAAAGACAAAGTTCCATCTTCACAGATGCAAGCAACTGCATCACCGTACTCTGGAGGAACCCAAACAACCTTCAGAATACCACACTCGTGTGCCTATAACAACAAATGCAGCAACATGAAGTGAATTAGACCCATACCAAAACTATAAGGAATAATTGCATACACTTGCGGTGAACTATGTGCATTTTGCAAATACTGCCCATGAAACAATTTTTTTATCTTGCAAAAAAACATCCCCCAAACTGTTTTCTGTCTGCAAATCCACTAACAGGGTCAATTTTCCTGCAAATAATACGTGTTTTGCACTTTGTAACCTTTGTCTATGCGTGTTTTGCAATTTGGAACTCTTATGTATACAAGTTTCCATGATTACTTTCGACTTTTTGAAACAAAACAAATAATCCCCTTAGTGTATTTGCAGAGGGAAAATAGTTGGGGAAGCCATTTGCAAAAAAAAAAATAGTTCATTGATAGTTTTTGCAAAAGGTGCAACACTGAAGTTTTTGCAATTATCCCAAACTATAATTTGCTAGCTTTAATCATCCATTTCCAGTGCACATAATACACTAAACTCACTTATAATTCAGCAATAAGATAAAATAAAAACATGAAATCAACACAGATTGAAAACGAAAACCGATCAAATGAAGACTTGCAGGTGAAATCGAAAGAGAACAATAAATTAGAAGAGAGGGACTTACGAACCCTAGTTTTGACGGAGGCGGTGAACGAAGAAGAAGCTGGACCGCGAGAGTCGAAGACGGAGAGGGTTCCGTCAACAGAACCAGTGGCCAGCCTCTGGCCATTGTAGTTCCAGGCCGAGCATGTTGTGCCCTTATCAAGCGTCGCCACCGATTTCTCCATGTCCGTACGTATACACACTCTTCTCCGAGCTTAAACCTCTCTCTCTCTAGTCTCTATAGGGTTCAGTTTATCGAAATAAAAAATATGAAATGATTATTTGCAAATTTTCACATATTTATAGGAAACGGGAAAGGGAATGAAATTGAGGTCGATTAAATTCTAGATTTTTGTTTTATATTTTTAAATTAGATAATTTTAAGTTGTCCGGTATTCGCTTATGTCGCCTGCGTTACATCCTGCAACTGTATAAGGATGCGTCATTCTTGTCCGTTAGATCGGGATCATTCGAAAATCGGTTTAAACTCGATTCACCAACCCTATCCGCTGGATCGGGATTCTGATTCCTCCAAGGTGTGTGTGGGGACGCGCACCTCACCTTACCAAGGTCGGTGTAATCCAACATGTTGGTTCTCCCGTTTCCTTATGTTCTCTCTGGATGTTCGATATCCCTTCAATCGTCTCATATCAGATACCCCGAGTATTTTCATATCGAGGTATGACACGAACCTCTTGGAACTCACGTCTGCCACTACAACCATCATCAACTAGAGCCATTCGGGGTGTCTTTGAGGAGGCACAATCCGATCCTTACAAATCTGAATCCCTCTTATTTCCGACCTCCTCCTTTTCCTGGCAATTCATTGATTGAATGTTACGACACAACATAGTCGGTCAAGGCGAGACGGGAAAAATCTCATGGATCTACAAAGCTCAACACAACTGAAATAACGAACCACGCCCTAGTTTCTTCCTGATCTATGCCAAACTTTCAGTCACAAGACCAAAATTTCATTTATCATCAAAACCGTATTTCATTCTCGTATACTTTTTTCAATTATGTATGATCATTGTAATCCATCTTATATTATATTAATAAAATCACTTTTGTTTACATTAATCCAACAAAAATTACATAATTTTGTTTAATCAAGTGAGCTGAGCTATTTGTCCGTGGATATAACGGTCAACATCAGGAAGAGAAAATACTCTCAACTTCTTCGATCCTCGCGTCACTCCAATACTTTCTGGGCTTCTCTTCTTCTTCCTCCTAGCTAAATCTCCGAACAGATATCTCCGACATCCATGGCGTGAAGCATCTCCGTTTACGTACATTGGCTTCTCTCACACTTCACAACCATACCCAACTCTGCTCCGAAGCTCACCCTCTCCGAGCTCTCCTTCTCCAGCTCGCCTTCAATGGCGCTTCCAGTAAATCTCCAATTTACCTCTGTTGCTATTTTAATTCTATTTTTCTCATACGATACGATTTCAGTTTGGAAACGAAATGGGTATTCATAATTTTGCATTTTTATGAAAACCCACCTTAATTCCTAACGTTGTTTGTTGATTAGTACTATGTATTTGAATTTCGGGAATTAGGTCAAAACTGATATTGTTGTTTCATTTGGGGAATTTCATGTTTCTCTAATTTAGAGTGTAGAATTTTGCAATTCCTCTTGCTCTTTGCCATAACCATTAAGGTCATATCAGTCTCTTAATTGTACATATTCACTTTTATTTCCCTCTAATCACTCTATTGAATCAACTAAAATGTCAATTTAAAAGAATTAGAGTACTTATCAAACATCACTCTACCTTAACTTACATCTAGGGTCTTGTTGCATAAAGTGCTAGAATCTTTTTTTTCCTTCTATAGTGCAAGCTGTGATAATCTAATCTCATTGTTGAAGCCTTAGTGTGACATTTCTTGTAGTGATAATCGCAAAAAAGTTTCTGAGGTATTCATTTTTTGCAACTTGTAGCCCTCTTCTTTGGCAATTGCGAAAAAGTGGTTGTTTCTTGGTTTATCTTGGTTTGTTTGTCCCTGGTGTAGGGCTTGTTGAGGTTCCCATGCGGAACGCTCTTAGGTTGTAACCGTTGGTTCCACCCCGCGCTCTTTACTTCAAAGAGCCGGGTTTTATAATATGCTTTGCCGATAAAAAAAAATAGATATTCTGAATCTACTTATCTGAATTTTTATTTAAAAAAAAAAGGAAACTATGGCAAGGCAAACACCCGAGTATTGATTATTTTTGACAAGTGATCCCCCCAATTAGTGAGTTACTGTAAAGGTGATGTCCACTAACTCTTGATGCCACCCACTCCTTCATCACATTATATAGTCAAGAGAGATACAATTTGCTCCTCTGCATCGTCATCAGCACTACACCTCAATTTCATTTGGTGGTCAATGAACCGAAACCCCACTTCCCACAATCAAACAAATAGTTAAGGAAGCCTTCCAAAACAAAATCTAAATCATATATACTAATAATAAATAACATTAAAGCATCATCTACTTAGAGACCCACAATCCCCAAACTCTCCCTCCCTCATTACAGATTCTATCAACACCAAAAGAAAGTCTAGTGATGATTCTAGGTCTTATAGACAAGGGAATCTTGTTTTTATGAGTGCTCATTGGCCTTGACACAATGTTTTTAACAATTCTTTTTCTTTTAGGGAAATTGGGTTCTCTCCTTTTCTCATGTGCCTATATAAGAAGGCCATGCACCTCTCATTCTTTATAACACACAAAAGACACATATTTTTAGTACTAAATAAGCTCTTAAAGAGTAGTATGGGAGACCAATCATCATGTGGTGTGTGTTGGTTGTTCATGAAGAAGATGAAGCCTTATTTGGCCATGGTCTCTCTTCAATTTGGGTATGCAGGCATGTATGTCATCAGTCTCATTTCCATGAACCATGGCATGAGTCATTATGTACTAGCTACTTATCGCCATGTTGTCGCCTTCTTCCTCATCGCTCCCATCGCTTTCTTCGTGGAAAGGTCACATTCCATTCAAACCTATTACACCGATAATTTTGAAATGATACGATCGACTTGACTGTAATCTTTCTTGTCTTAAGACGATCTGATTATATTGTTGCAGGAAAATAAGGCCAAGAATGACGTTATCCGTCTTCCTCAAGATAATTTTGTTGGGTTTCCTAGAGTAATGCTCTCAAACCCACTCTAACTCTTATCATATGTGAATTGTTTTATGCAATATACAATACCATTTAAGCAAGAGTTATCAAATGATTAAACTAACAATTGTATAATGTAGGCTATAGGTAACCACATCACTTTACTGTACTGGTGGGCAGTTCCAATCTCTTGGGAGCCTCTAGGATCATTATAAAAAGAACCTAGAATTTTTATTTTCAAAAACTTTCTCTACCTGTAAGTAACCATTAATTAAGGGAGATTTATGCATCATTCTATCTTATATTGTCACCTTACTTATGTCCTTACATTAGAGTTCCCTAAACTTTTTGTTGGGCGTTGATGTGAGTCTTCTCAGTTTGACCTATATAAGAAAATGAGTTAAGGGTTAAAAAATAATAATTTTTTTCTGATAAAGCTCGAAAATTTATTAAGAAAAGATCCAGTTCAAGAAGAAATGATCTAAGAGGTCAAAAATTAGTTTAACTATTACAAAATAATAATTTAATTTTTGTATATGAAATTGAATATAATTGTTGATGTATGGATTGATGATTGCAGGCCAGTGTTGGACCAGAATTTATATTATCTGGGAATGAAGTATACTTCGGCAACATTTGCATCAGCTGTTGTCAATATCCTTCCAGCCATCACCTTCATAATGGCCCTCAGTTTCAGGTGAATTAATTATTAACCTTCCCTTCCTTCTTAATCATGTAATAATTATATTGCGCTCTGCGTGGAACACATATATCTGGTCCCACCATTTTTATTTATAAATAAGATTCTAAGTATATCTTTTAAGGAAAAAAAAAAAAAGGACTGGTGATTAATCTCGTATAAAATAAAATAAAAATGTAAATCTGATCCGAACCTATTTATTTTACATGAAATGATGAAACCAAAATAAATTTTATTATCTTCTGAATCCTTTTTTTTTTGAAATACTGAATTCTTTATATGATCATTAAGCTAATCAGTTTTTATCTGGATGTAAATGATTTAAAAGTGAATAACGATCGAGTTTTTATATTTTATAGTTGAAAGTTCGGTTTCCGGATGAAAAAAATAATCTAAAAATAGTCGTTTTGCTTAAAGAATTGTGCAAGATTCATGGTATCAACCTCAAGAGACATACATGTTTTATGAAAGTAACCGGCTTATTTTAAATGCAATACATTAAATTATTTTGTATATATGCATGCAGATTAGAAAAGGTGAATATAAAGAAGGTACATAGTGTGGCAAAGGTGGTAGGGACAGCAATCACGGTGTCGGGAGCGATGGTGATGACGTTATACAAAGGACCCATCATCAATTTCATCCACTCCGGAGGAGGATCCGACGGCGGAGGCAGCTCCACCGGATCGAGCGATCAGCATTGGGTCTCCGGCACCGTCATGCTCATCGGCAGTTGCGCCGGTTGGGCTAGTTTCTTCATTGTCCAAGTACGAATATTTAGCACATATATAATTAATTCTCTCTCTCGAGATCTTCCATAATAATCCATAATTGATCCTATCCTATGTTGTTATACTCAATGTAGTCATTCACGTTGAAAGAATACCCGGCGGAGCTGTCATTGACGGCGTGGATATGCTTGATGGGCATGCTAGAGGGCTCACTTGTGACGGTTGTGATGGAGCGTAAGCTTAGCGTTTGGGTCATCGGTTGGGACTCCAGGCTTCTGGCTGCCACTTACTCCGTGAGTTATTGTTTTTAATATGGTATCAGAGTCTGATTCTTCACGATACATGTTATAACTTTAAGGTAATACGATTTATATTAATGTAGGGGGTGGTATGTTCGGGGATTGCATATTATGTGCAAGGAGTGGTGATAAGGGAACGAGGGCCAGTGTTTGTGACATCCTTTAGCCCGCTTTGCATGATCATTACTGCCGTTTTGGGTTTCATAGTCCTCTCCGAACTCGTCCACCTTGGAAGGTACGTACTGTACAAGTACTACCTTGTTATGTTATGGATCATTATTCTGAAATAATTATATTTATTTGGATGAAATTGTGATTAATGTTTGTTTATGAATATCAGCATAATTGGAGCCATCCTGATAGTGATGGGACTGTACACAGTGGTTTGGGGGAAAAGCAAAGATCCGTTGGAGTCGTCCAAAGATATAAGTGGGACCCTGGAATTACCTGTCTCCAATAATGGTGGAAGCTCAATTAACAAGAATATTACTCTTGCAAACAGTAATATTATCGTCCCTTAAGAGCACCTGCAGCCATTGCAGGCGTACCGTCCCAGGCGCTGCTGTTGTCTATCTGTATCTTAAGAAGATGGAGAGAATCTTAAGTTGCCTATCTGTATCTTTATGAGTATCACATCTCCTCACGCATCCTTGTTCTCTTTTTACCTTATTGTCCAATCCATGTTGGGCAACAATATGGAGTCTCCTATATATAATGGGAAATTAGAATGTAAAGTATAGTAATCTATGTGTTGCCTCCGGTCGTTTTTGTTCATCTTGTCTCAAATTCATTTGTTTTTGTACCTTAATCTTCCATGACCACTCAAAATATAGATATAAATATTGGTCATCAGGTATATTGTTTTTGGAAAAATTCAGAATGAGGTGATTGGGACTTATGTTGTCACGGAAGTTTATCCATATAATGTAGTAAGATTAATTTAACACTTAATTAGTTTCCAAGTCATGTTCATCTTTAGTTGTTCTCTCTCAACTTGGGAAAGATGGTTTATATCTTGACTCACCAATTCTGTTTTTCATCGACTTTGTTCATGTCGAGCTCTTTGTAACATACAAATCTTTCCGATAAGTTGTGTCGTTTTGTTGCAGACATTGTAAGAAAAACTGTCCATTTAAGTATCAATTGTGGTGGAACATGACATGAGAGAATGAGAAGAAAAAAGATAAGGTGTGTGGATCTGACTCGATTTCTCCTTGTGTATTGCAACTGTATGATTGCGACTATAATGGTTTTTACTTGAGATGGCAAATGTCGGTTGGTTAAGTCGTTAGGATTGAGGAGTTTGAGTTCAATAGTTTTAGGTTGTACTCGATTGAGCCTTACTAAATTGGGCTGCTACTACTCGTGGGCTTTAAGAGAGTAGAACTTGGATTTTCTATCTGCTTTAGCTTGGTGGTGCAATTCTGATTTTTTTTTATCATATATGGTGGGAATATTACTAATGGAAGCATGAAGGAGAACTAGACATAGTTTTGGATAGATTTGAACGATGTTCACATAAACATTATATAATCCAGTTAATAAAGTAGGGGGTGGATCCCTATTTGCAGTACGATGTTGTATAATTGCGTAGGTTACGCTAGCCTCCCTTGGCTCGACTCGGGTAGAGATTTAATGCCTCAGATGTTCACCGGCCATGCTAAAGAGGCTCTATGGAATTAAGAACAATAGATACCTGAGTAGGCATCCAAGGGAAGGAGGAGGTTCGGGACCGAGTAGTCTCAAGTCCCTCCAAAATGGGGTATAACTCCTCTTCAGTACCCCAGAGTTAGCGTGATGACTCATTATAACTGGCAAGGCTGCTTTGTAAACCTCGCTTCCTCTAGCTCCGGGGCGGGTTGCGTCTTGGTCGCGTGGGGTCATCCAAACTTCTCTTTTTCGAAGCTTGCATTGTGGCTAACACCCTCTCGTCCTTAAGGCTAAACTTGGTGGCCCCTCTCCGTGTTTGACGGGTGGTCGAGGCCTAGTGGAGATGATAAGTGTAGTCATTTTCCCCGTGCCATGGGGGGGCACTTTCCTGCTTGAGGACAATTTGGGTTGTCCATCTTAACATCGGCTGCCCCATAGTTGTTGGAGCAAGCGAGGATGGATTAGGAGTGCATGACGCACTCATCATACTCTATGTATGTGCCAGTACCTTAGGCGGGAGGTTCTGCATCATTATTGGTGCTGGTAGAGCTAGGGGCAAAGCCTGACGGTATCATCGACCTGGATGCATTGAGGCTTGGCGGGATATGGGTACTCTGTATCCCCCATCCCCGTCGAGGTTTATGTTTAGGCTGAATAGGTTCCGAACAGTCCCTCCTTATGCCCGCCTTGATAAAGGGAGTTTCAGGGGCCAGAAGAGAGAGTCCACCCGTGGAGGCCCCCGCCGGTTGGTGCGGGTCCCTACGTCGGCATTCGTTCTCCAAGTGACCAATGCATCCACATTGGAAGTAAAAAACCTGAGAGGCGAGCATATTGGAGGCTAATCATGAACGATGTTTTGTTTGACATGGTTACCTAGGCCTTTCGTCGAAGCGGCATGGCCAAATCCTTCCAGAAACAGACCCAGAGGATGCCTCCATCGCCCATGCCTAAAGTATCCGTCCTAACGTCCAGGCTGCCACCTAATGATTCTCAATCCGCCAACCAGTTTCTTGTGTAATGTTGTCCCATGGGAGATCAGATATCCATGCCTATAGTTGAATGCGCGACAATGAAAATGTGGATGGGTTAATCCCTGGTTTGAGGTCCTAGAGGATTAGTGAGATATTCTTGTAAGACCAAGGTTCGTCCCGCCGGATCAATCGATCTTTAGATTCTAAAAAGTATCTCATTTGTGTCAAAGAAATGAAAAGATATTTGATCCTGAAATTCCAAAACTAATTTTGAGACATTATAATGTATAAGGCTTGTGGAAAATTCCTAGTAAGTGCTAGCCAAATTCAACTCACTAGCAACCAACCGACTTTGAAATGGAATCAAATCCCCAGAATACGCACTCTCAGACATTTATGTTTTAAGACGACAGTTTTCAGTGTTTTGGTTGCAACCGATCAATTATTCAGAAATATATTATTTCATAATCATGGACTCCAGAAAAGTTACGAGATTGACGTCAATCAATATCATGTAGTGAAAATCCTGCAGGTTTGTTCACTAATTATAGTAACATCATCTTTTTTGGGGAAAGGCAGTGTACAAGATAGTATGAGTCGATTTCGCAAGCAATAGAGATCACTCAATCAGATTTTAGAGGGAGCGACAGTCAGAAGGAGTAGATTTTTGTGCGCTGCACTTTTTCCCACATGATTTTCCTAGAAAGATTTTTAACGAGGTAGTTGTTATGCTCATCTAACTCATCAGAAGTAACACTTTACTCAGTAAAACTTTTTCGACATCCACTTTTGAGAAGTTAGTGTTCAGGATCGGTATACGTTGACTCAACTAGCGACCGAAGTACCTCATTTTTCATCGGGGGTGCAACGATCATGGAGAGCCAAAATTGCGCGATGTACTGTTTTTTCCTTGTTCAGGTTTTGTCCCATTGAATTTTTCCTGAAATGTTTTTAACGAGATAGTTATTAACACGTTCAATTCATAGTGGTGACCAAAGAAGAGTATTGTAAATTACAGTGTATGTGGCTACCACTTGTTATATAAGGGACATGTGTTGTGGTTTTATTTGACCAACTTATAATCCAATTACATGTCTCAAATAAATAGGTTAAATATTAAAACTTAGTCTTAAGTATTGATCACGAACACTACACTACTTATGTGTGGAAAATGAACACTACACTACCTTAAGTATTGGTCAAGCGATTTTGTTAGTAAAAATGGACGGAATTTTCCATTCTGTTAATCATATGACCTCAAGTGTCATATAATGGATGGTAAAATGACGTTTCCTCTTAATTATTTGACCTCTACACATTTT
>JAYMTN010000952.1:0-14183 GCA_036897425.1 Erodium trifolium | reverse complement strand
AAAATATATATTATAAAATTAATAAATATACATTTTTTGAAAATATTAATTTAAAAAGTATTTATAAAAATATTAATTGAAGTGTTTTCAAAACATTAAATGTAAATTTAAACATGAAAAACATATCAAGTCAACATGATCAATTGAGGGTTGTTGTAATTTGAAGGAGTAGTTGAGGTGTTTTGATCTATTTGCTGAAAAACTTAACATAAAAGATGGAAAAAGTAACGTTGTTAAAATGTATAAAAGTTAGAATAGTCGGGTATAATACTCGTAGGTTAGAGTAGTAAAGTGAAATTCGTGAATATGTTATGATAGTCGAACGTAGTTATCCAAAGTTAAAATTAAGTCAATTAGTGTTTTTTTTAATGGTAATCGTAACCAATATATTAAATTAAAATAAAATCCTGACCCAAAACGGAATAATCAAAGAGTAATAAAGCATTTAATTGAACTAAAACATTCGAACATCATCGTTGTCCACCAAGTGGCCGTGCACAAACATGTGGCGTCGCCAATCCGAGTAGAGAGCACCGCCATAAATCCCACGATGGAATAAACGTTACTTCCACACCCACCGAAGGTAACGGTTCCATGCCCCCGTGTACCCGCCCTCTTGTAGCCGAGCTATGCCTGCATGAACCTACATAGTAGACACCAATTCACATAGCAAGCACTTGGATACCTCGACCCCTCGACACGGTGAGGTGGTTGGTGCACCTGTCACCATGGATCCATGCTCCCTGCCTCCGTGTATCCACTCTTCTGTCGCCGAACATCAATTGTAGAATTTCTCTACACAAGCACCATACCTTTGGACCTATCCCATGGAGCGACGGAAAAGATCAAACTCTAACCGCTACTTTTCTCAGCGCTTTTCTATTCTTCATAGTCAATTAGTGTTAAAATCTAATTTTAAATTGATAAGTACAACGTTCTCGCTTATTTAGATTGAAAATAAAGTATAATTCATTAATATGTCATAGTTTTTGTGGTTGTTTTTTCCTAAGTAATTGTTTAATTGACTTAGAGCTTGAGCCGGTTCCGATATTGGGCTTGTTATCCAATAACAGAATCGGTGAATCCTAAAACGCCCAATACACATCAGGCCCGTTACTCTTCCACGTCTCTATCTTCTCGACAGTTCTGATTCGTTTCAGATTGATTAAGCTAAATCCTGTGCAGAGAAGCGCGCGCTTTCTCTCTCGCGCGCCAGTACCGGGCAGCCCGAGGAACTTTCCGGAGCATCAGATTCGTCTCCGTCGACGGAAAGCTCGGTGCTCGCTCTAGGGAAGCTAAATCTTCAGTCTGTGGAACAGTAAGCTCATCGAATTGTTTTTTCGTTATTGAGAGTTTTAGCTTCGTTTTGCTTTCTAGGGTTCGCTTTTTTGATGTGTCGATCTATCATTCCCCCCAAAGTATAGTAAATTGGAACTTGAACGAGGAAATATTGTTTGGAGATCTAGATTACCAGTAATCTGATGAAACCATAGCTAGAAATTTCATTTAGATTTGGAATTATGTGTGTTTGAATCTCTTCGATCCTGTTTTGTTGTTTTGTGTGCATGATTGATTTGTATTCGTCGTCAATTCCAGTGGGTTGGTGGTTACTGTTTCGATTTCAAACAAAATGTTAATCAGTAATGATTGAGGAATAGGATATGTGACACTGATGTATATGTCTGATATGATCATTGATACTGGGATAATTCTGTGCTGTTTTTTTTCTTCCCTAGACTGCTTGTGCAGTGTTTTGTTTTTAGTTCATCGATCAACCTATCACGATGTTTTGTTCATTGCCTTTTTAGCTTTTCATTATATACTCCACGATATGATTGATGTAATGAAATTTGCTCCAACATGAGCTGCGCCCTATAATTTCTAATTACCAAATTCTTAATCAAATATTTGAAGTCTTTGTTGGTTTATAGTGTGTGACAGTGACGGTGTTCCTATTTGTTTTGGTTATTGCCTTTTTAGCTTTTCATGATATACTCCACGATACACTTATCAACCGACAAATGTGAATGATTGATGTAATGAAATTTGCTCTGACGTGAGCTGCACCCTATATTTTCCAATTATCAAATTCTAAACAAATATTTGAAGTCTTTGTTTGTTTATAGTGTGTGGCGGTGTTCCTATTTGTTTTGTTCATTCCCTTTTTAGCTTTTCATGATATACTCCATGATACATTCAACAACGGACAAATGTGAATGATTGATGTAATGATGCTCTAACATGAGCCACACCCTATGTTTTCCAATTACCAGATTCTAAATCAAATACTTTAAGTCTTTGTTGGTTTGTACTGTGTGACGGTGCTCCTATTTAATTTTTTTGCTTGTTTTTAAAATCCCAATAAACTCGTCTTTTTAGATTCAAGAACTGGTTACAGTTAGAAGTTCCTTGATTACTAGGCTATACCATTTAACTTATTTTTAAGTATCTGCTTCCACATACCAGGAATTTAATTTTATCATGCCAAAATCTTAATTTTGTGTGGTAAGGCATACATATTCTGGAAAGTGGTCTGAGATTGTAAGTTTGCACCAAAGTTCATGTATACATAGTTTTTTGTTTGTGTTTTTGGTCCACAAGTGTAGGGCACCTAAATGCTTCACATATGTGCACAATTCTTCTAAACAAGCCTATAGGTTTGTAGCCGAAGACCTCCATCTATAAGATTTTAGACTCAATGATGGTTGCTTGGACTTTTCACCTAGATCTGGCATCATCGGGTTCTTGCGTTTAATTGATTGTCTGAGAAAAAGTTGTAGTCATTTTCATATCAGGGTAATTGCTTGTATATTCATGATTGTGTCAACAATTTCAATGATAACCATTGTTGTCAACGCTGACATAAATGTTCTATTTGGTACGAGGCTCAAATCATACTCAGGATCTGTAAATAGAGTTACAAAAGTAACTTGTGTCAGAGTTTTAACATTATCCATCTGGTTATGTCTCTGCAGGTGAGATAAGTATTACGAACTGACGACTTTTTTTGCATAGAGAAAGAGCATGGCGAAGCATCATCCTGATTTAATCATGTGCCGGAAACAGCCTGGCATTGCCATTGGAAGGCTCTGTGAGAAATGTGATGGAAAGTGCGTGATCTGTGACTCTTATGTACGCCCTTGCACACTAGTTCGAGTTTGTGATGAATGCAACTACGGATCCTTCCAAGGTCGTTGTGTAATCTGTGGAGGTGTTGGAATCTCTGATGCATACTACTGCAAGGAGTGTACACAGCAGGAGAAGGATCGGGATGGATGTCCAAAGATAGTTAATTTGGGTAGCGCGAAAACAGATCTGTTCTATGAACGAAAGAAATATGGCTTCAAGAAACGGTGAATATGGTCTTTACGCTTAGATTTTATCGAGTATTGGAACATTCTGAGATCATAGTTGTATTTTTGGTCGTTAGTTTGTGAAACAGAAACTGTTTGTTCTGTCTTAGAATTGTCTGAAACTGCCTATTCTGTCTTAGAATCGCATCATTAACAATCTGCAGGTGTTCTCTGCTTGATATGCATGTAAAAATTAACATTGGACTGCCTTTTCTCTGTTTCTTAAATTTATTAAGGGATTATTGCAAAAAAGTACCCTTTAGGTATTCACCTTTTACAACTTGCCGCCTTCTTTTAATAATTGTAAGAGAGTTAAATAACAGTAAACTATTCAAAGTTTAAAAATATTAAATGAATGACTTTTTAAAAATATTAAATGAATGACTTTATGTTTTGGTCACATTGCATTTACACGCTTTTATGAATAGGTTACAAATCATTTACATGCCGTATACTTTGGTCATAATCATTTACGTACCTTTAGAAAATGATCACATATTTTATGAATTGATCACATGTCATTTACGCTTCTTATAATACTAATACTTTAAGATAGTTAGTTGCTAATCAATATTTTAGGATATGTTTTTACTTTAACTCATTATAAAAATATATCATGAACTGTTTTCCTTTTTGTACTTCGCATAGGTTTATTTTGAAATGAAGATTCACTCTTTAAGTTTTAAATTACCATTTGCATTTTGGTCAACTCTAATGACAATAACCGTCTTCCTCACGTGGGAAGCAAAGCTTAAAAAGCCTTTCCAGAAGTTATGTACCTTTCAATGAAATGAATCAAGGTCCTAATTTTTTTTTTAATGTCTTGCTCGGTATTAATCTATACTTAATCGAAAATTTAACTGATCGCTCTCACATGATCTATTAGGGTTTGATTACACAACAATATTAAATTCATGTAAAAAGTTATAAATATAAATGAAGGTTAATAAACTAAATAGATCGTAATTAGCAGAAGCTAGATTGAAGCTGAACTTTCCTTTCTGCGGCAAAAGAAGCGACAACTTACCCGTTGACTTTAACTAATTGTCTTACGATAATGGAGCCAAAACCAAACCAACGCCTACAATTGTGCTCACGTGTGTGTTGTGGAGGGAACGTGGCACGCACCCACATAGTTTCAAGCTCATAAATTAATCAAGGTCAACGAGCTTAATTAGGCTGGCTTTGCAGATCATAAATATATAATTAATTCAAAACTCAACTCATAATCCTCGAGAAAATGAAACTCAGCTCCTATATATACTCGCGATCTCAAATACTCATATAGCTATAGCTAGCGACAACCTCAGTAGTCCACAGATATGGGAGGAGTTCGTGTTTTCCTATGTTTCTGTCTCTTGTTCGTTTTTGCTATTTCTTCCTCTTCAGCTCGCACTTCTTTTTTCCTCTCAGGTATATTTTTATTATTATGGTAAATATCCATTTTTTTTATAGTTTGTAGTGTTTTTCTTTGATAATTCTTAAAAAATGTATTGAATTTGATTTTTAATTGCATCTCTATAAATTTGTTTCAAAATGATGATTTATCCTTGAGATTTTAAAATTTAAAATAATAATCAAATAACAAATATTCCAAAATTTCATATTTCGTATTTTTCTTCTTCTATATACAATACAATACAAAATAAAAGGAAATTAAGAGAACAAAATTTGAATTTTTTTAGTCAAGATAGTCATGTCCGTAAAATGAATTCTTCTTTAAACAAAAAATTGAGAACAAATTTTCGGAATTTTTTTGCTTTTTACTCATTATTTTGTAAATATAAATTATAAGGATAAAATTGTTACTTTTATATAAACTACAATAAAAAAGACAAGTTCATGATAGTTTTGTTTGTAATTATAAAAAAAGAGTACTACAAAATACAAAAAAATATATATATATCTCAAAGTATTTTTCATAATTATTCTTTATTTTTATTGTTATATTTATTATTGTTAACGGATTAACTTATATTATATTTGACCTCGTAATTCAGAGAAGTCATTGATGATGGCCGGAGGAAGGTCTCTGAAAGCGAACACTGATGACTATGGTGACCCATCTGCAAATCGCGGTCATGACCCGCCGTCGAGGAATGTCCGGCAAGGTGGTGGTTCCGGCAACGGCGACCCTCCATCGTCGAGAGGTGGCCGGAAAGGCAGTGGGTCCCGCAGAGGCGATCTACATACCTAACTAAATTACCTTGCTTACCAGTCAGCCTGTCGCATATATAATCACGTCCAACAGCTCAACATATAGTGTTTTTAGACATTGTTGTTCATATGTATATGTAAGGAAACGACGTCGCATTGATCTTTTTTTTCTCCGATGCATTATTCACCGTACAACATAAAATATCATTGTATTGTCTCATCCTCAGTAAGCTCCAAAAATATGATTACCATAATAAATAAAGTTATTGACCTATTATAAATAATAATGAACTTTAATAACATAAGGAATAGTTGCAAATACTTGCGTACGGTTAACAATGTACGTTTCTTTTGCAAAAAAAAAGACATTCCTCAACAATTTTTCGCTTGTAAGTTTGTCATTATTTTTAAAGAAAATTTCTATGTGACTTTAATTTTGTTTGGAAACGGAAGTTTTTTTTTTATATTATACATGTTTTGCAATTTATAATCCTTATACTAGTATTTTTGTACGTTTATTTTTTACTTTTTACTAAAAGAAAAAAATTAATCCTGTTGATAGATTTACGGACGAAAAATAATTGAAAGATGTATTGTTACAAAAAAGAATAACTTATCGATAATATTTACATAATTTACCTCAAATATTTATAATTATTTTGTAACAAAATTATGGATTGGGCTATTATGGCCCATGCTATTTAGTTTTCGGGGCGTAGATCCTGAGCTGAAGCCCAATACATAGGGCCGAAAAAACCGGGTGGATTGAAACGGATAATTCGATTATTCCGATTTTTATTTCCAAACAAATAAAAGCATGACACGGAATGAAAAAATTGCTGAGTCAGCACACCAGACCCAGTCAAAGATTCTCAAGCGATAAAATGGGCCCCACCGTTGTCTGCTTTGTTTAGATGCTAGCAATCTGAATTCAACTGATTTTAACTGTTAAAACGAACAAAATCGCAATACGGTCGTGTTGTCCCAAAGACCTGCGCTTGTACGTTGATTTGGGTACGAGTGTTTTACACACAAGAGCAAAATCTGATATATACCTTATCTCAGTTGGGCATATACGTATATCTACAAAGTAAGGTGTACAATACTACGACATATACCTTATCTCGATTGGGCATATACGTAATTAACTATGTGCTGTGTACAATGCTTTGTGAATTATGAGAGAGAGACTCGCTGCTTCTTCTCCGATTTGGATTCATGCGAGAGAGAAAAAATCTAAGGGGAGAAAAAAATGGCGTAGCAGAGAGAGAGAGATCAGTCTCAGTCTCAGAGGAGAAGCTTTGTTGCTTCGAAGCTTTCTCTGTGCTTCGCTACATTTCGATTTTATTTTCCAGCTCGAATTCTCTCTATCTTCACTCTCTCTTCCGATTGTGAAACCAGGTGGGTGTTTTTTTCTTATTCCCCAATTTTGATTTCTCTTACATTTTCGTGTATCAGGATCACTGTTCTATCTGATTCTTAACTGGGTGTTTGGGGAATCGGCAAATGGGTTTTGATTCTCGATTCGTACCCAGTTCAAATTAACCCGATTTACATTTTTTACACTGTTCTATCTGATTCTTAATTGGGTGTTTGGGGAATGGGAAAATGGGTTTTGATCCTCGATTCGTACCCAGTTCAAATTAATCCGATTTACATTTTTATGATTTCATTTTCAGGTGCTTTTTGTGTATTTGGATGGATTCAGTATTGGGTTTCTGTATCTGGGTATGATCTAAGCTTCCGTATTTTTTGTTCATCTTCATGACCCGTGTTTGATTCTTAATTATTGTGGTGAGTTTGTGAAAAATCTACCTGTTATGTGCTGTCGATTATTGATTTTGTTACCATTTCTTAATGGGTTCAGAAAATGGGCTAAGTTCACTGTATTAATCTGGCTCTTAGCTGTGGTTTTAGTGATCATTAAATGGCTCACTTTGGGTTTAATTTGTTTCCATTTTATTACCAGTCATTGAGATTGCTTTCCAATTAGTTAGGATTCTCTGAAAGTGTGATCTTAATATTAATTCCTTATATATTGCTTATTTACTTTACCTGGTATGAGCCTCATCATTACATTTGTCTGTCTGGAGAAACAAGTTTTGCTCTCCTTGGTCTCTTCACATTTTCGCTTGTGTGTGTGTTCCTAATTGTGTAGGAATTTCAGGTACTGTCCTGCTTTGATGTTTGAACTTCAGATTATCATTATGTTTTGTTTCTTCGATGTTTCAATCATAGAATCTTAGGAGCATCTGTTGAGTTTTGAGGAGGCTTCTTTATCTAGTGATTGATGCGAAACTTGGATTGCTCCATGAACGAAATGTTAAAACATTACAATACGCGAATTGCTTATCTAATTTCCAAGGACTACCCGATATGTCTTTAGCTTAGTGGTTTGCAAAATATGAATAAAAACCGGTGTTTTCATCTTTTCCTGTTCATTTTATTGATCTAGAGTCATCATTGAGTTTATCTTATGAATGATTTCTTTCGGACTTTTGAATTTAATGCAGTGAGGATTGCTATTTTCTTCCAAGAAGGTTGAGGGTAGTCTTGTAATCTCATGGCTGCTTTTGTTTCGGAATCCAATCTTCAACCCGATGCCTTGAGTTCAGCAAATCCAAGTGGCTCCCCGTTTAATATTCCCAGTTTCTTTATACGGTTTAGTACCAAAACCTCACCCAATAATGATTCAGCCAAGAGTCCTACATCGCCTCTTGACTTGGTTTTATCGAGTTTCAAAAACCCGTTTGGTTTTAGATGCCAGAAATCATCATCATCCCGCACCGGTAGTAAAAGGATATTGCATTGCACCAAAGTAGGCCTTAGCATCATAAACTCACTTGCTGATGAAACCCAAGTCATTGGAGAAGTTTTTGATGCACCGGAGATGAAAAATATACTTTTCAGGCCACAGGTAAAGAAGAAAAAGAAGACTGATAGCTCAAGCAATGTTGATGGAAATGGAGGTTTAGAGGGTTTTTGTTCTGAGAGTAAAGCTGTTATTATGAGCTTACCTATTAATGTACAGAATTCTTTGGTTACTAAGCCAAATTCGCTTCCAGTAACTACCAATGGCACTGCTCTCTCTGCAAGAGAAATAGAGCTCTCTGAGGACTATACATGTGTAACATGTCATGGTCCGAACCCTAAAACAACTCACATTTTTGGTGACTGTATTTTGGAGTGTCACACAAAAGAAGGAGAAAACATAAGTATTCACAGGTTTGTATCACTTCTTGCAGTTTGTACTTTGTTTAAGGCTTTGATTTAGGAAAAACGTTATCTACACCCCTCGACAACCTTTGAGTTTCAGGACCCCTATAGGTGAAGGGTTACCAGTCACACACTGTCACCTTTTGGCCCCTATAGGTGATGTTTTTATCAGGAACACATTGTCTCCTTTCCAGCGTGTTCCTGATCAAAACCCCACATTTTCAGTGTTTTTTTTTATATTATGAAATAACGAATTGTGACAGTGTGTTACTGATAACCCCCACCTATACGTTTTTTTTAGGAATCAAAGGTCGCTGAGGGTGTGTTAGCGAAGTTAACCCTTTGATTTACACTGCTGAGGCTGATTGTGGATTCTTTTGATTACTTGCAGGGGAAAGAACCCATTTTGCAGCTTGGAATGCGGGTCTGAGGAGATATTTGCAGAGGAAGAAACAGAGCAAAGTTTCGATAGTTCAAACGAACAAGAAGAAGACCTCTTTCTTATGTCTTTTCACGCTTCTTCTACATAATAGCCATGGATTCAGTATCGAAGGTAATAGTAATACTCGTGCATCGTCAGTTCATAAAGAGCTGTTTATGTGAATCTGGTTGCAGCCATGGATGATGATCAGTGTATACCATACCTTTTAGCTGTTTATGTGAATCTGGTTGCAGTCATGTAGAGGCTTTTGAACATGGAGATCTCATTTATGTTGATTAGTCTAATGTTTTTGCTCTTGATCATTCGGTTTAGATGCTAAAATGATAATTTTCGTTCCTTAATGATGAAAAGATTCGAAGTCAGCGCGAGTTCATGCTCGAATTACGATAGCAACCTTCTCATCTTTCTCACAAAACTATGAGATTTGAAGGCTGATCATATTGCGGGGCTTGTAAATTCTTATTGTACAGTGAAGAAACTATCTATATTTTATGTATTTGAAAATATTTTGAAACTGTGTCTGATAAAAAGTTGACTGCTAAAACTACATTATGCATTACCCGCGTACAAAAAACTTGTTCACGACTCTAGTTTTAATAGAATATACCAAATTTGTAAGTAAAAGACAGATAATGTAGTTTAAAAGCGTAAACAGTACATTATGTAGTTTTTTTGCAAGTGAACAATACATAATATAGTTTTTAGGCACTGGGTCTTTCATAAAGTTGATGAAGATTTTTGTGATTATTTTTGTTTTCAAACGAAGTTTCATTTCATTTGAAATGATAGAGTTGGATATGGTGAAATCAACAAAGATTGATTCATGAACCCAAAATCGTCTAAAAAGGATTATAGACATAAAGGGCAGTATTGCTAAAGTACCTTAAACAGCAAAAACCAGTTTAACAAGGATATTATAGTCATTAAGCTTAAATCAGACTCTGAAGTGCTGATGCAAAACCAGACTCCGAAGCTATTTCTCGATTCCCGGAGAAGAAGAAGCTACTTCCATGGGGTTTGCTGTAGGAGATCGCTGCCTCTTGGGGCCATCTCTGCTCCATTCTCGCTCTCTTTCATCTTCTTCTTCTTCTCAGTCTGTTGTGCTCTGCGTCAGAAATGATGGGGCTGCGAAGAAGAGCTTGGCGGTCATGGCTTTTCCGGAAGAACCAAAAGACGACGTTTGCAGGAAAAGGGGGGGGGTTCTGTTTGTTGGCATCTCAATTCTTCCTTTGCTGCAACTGAGAGCTCTAGCTCTTCAAGGCTTGGCCACAAGTGAGTTGATTTATCTCAACCCTTTTGTTTCCAGAATGATTTTCATCACTCTCATTGAAATTGGTGAGATGGCTTTGTTGTTTTGGGTGATTTAATCGCATAAAGCTATAAACTTGTTGAAGAACGACACTGATCTGAAGCTTCTTCTTAGAGATGAAAAATGAAGAACATGCAAAATCTGAGAGCTTGAGAAGCTCAATTAGGTGTTAGTGCTGTAACTATTGTTCTGATTTTGTTTCATTAATCTGAAAAATATGGTCTTCATCAGAATTGCATCATTAATCAAGTTTTGATGATCTGCATCTCTGTGTAATTTGATTTTCAGAGGAAAGTGAGCTCAAGACAGAACTATATAGCCTAAAAGCTGAGGTCTGCATAATTTGCACAACTGGATCAGATGAGTTGAGTACATTTCTTGTGAAGTTTTATTCGCCTTTCTGATCGAAATAGCTTTGATGAACAGCAAGCTCTTCGAAACGATGCCTCACAGAACCATGTCATGTCTCTACGAAATGGACTTGGGTGGTTCAGTTCGGGTATACTGGGTGCACTCTATGGATTGAGTCTGCAAGAAAAGAAAGCTGCTGATGCAACAATCGAATCTGTAAGACTTAACGAGGCCATGGCTAGTATTTTTTTTCCCTTATGGACAAAGTTTTGGTCTCACAATGCATTTTTTTGCTATTCACAGATGAAAATGAAGCTGAAAGATACAGAAGTTGCAATGGTTTCAATGAGGAAGAGCTTCGAATCAAAGCTGCTTAGTGAAGATCAAGAGTGGACCAAGCAAATTTGTAAGGGGAAAGAAGAAGAACGATCTTTGATGGACCAACTCGATTCAGCAAACACTATGATTGGCGAATTGGGACAAGTGCTAAAAAGCGAGAAAAGGGTTATTGCAGATCTTAGAGTTGAAACCAACGGTCTTCAGAGGAGCCTTGCAAAAGCCGGGGAAGACAAGAAGGCATTTGAAGAAAACCTGAAGGAGAAGGTTGATTTAATCGAGAGTTTGCAAGGAAGGATAAAGTTGTTCGGTTTAGAGCTCAAGGAGAATGAAGATAGTGTTCTTAATCTCAGCACCTCGATTCGTGAAAAAGATTTGGAGTTGAGAGACATGAACTCTATCTATGATCAGACCAAGAACGAACTTGCCACAGCATATACAGAAGTAGAAGAATTGAAACACAAAGTGTTGAGAAATGAAACGGAACTAGAATCAAAAGCTTTTTCAATCAATGAACTGAATTTGAAAGTAGGGTTTTTGATTGCTGAAAGAGATGATTCTTAGAAAAGATTCGATGCTGTTGTGGAGGAATACAATGATCTGAAGCTATCTTATGATCGAAGAGCAGCTTCGGATGCTAAGCTTTTGGGTGAAAGAGAGCTTGTAATTGACCAGCTAAAGGAAAAGCTCGATACTGAAGAAAATAGACATCAAGCAATGGTTTCGGATTTGACCCAACAGAGGCAAGATATGTCAAAAATGTTCAAGTTCAAAACAAGCAAGGTAATGAACTTGAAACTTGAGCTCCAAATCACCGAGAAAGATCTAGGCAAGTCAAGGAACGAGTCTTGTGATCTTGCAGAACAACTTAGAAAGTCGACAAACCAATGCTTGGAGCTCGAAGCTGAAGCTAATGGAGAGCTCTTGGAGGTAAAGGAGCTTCTGAAGAAGACAGAAGAAGAACTACAGATTGTGAGAGAAAATCACGACAACTTGCAGAAAGAGCTTGGACGCTCACAAGAACTCAGAAGCATCATCTCGAGATCTAAAAGACGAAGAGAAGGCGGTTTCTTCTCTGAGGAAAGAAGTAGAAGCTATGGAGAAGCAGATCTTCAATGACAAGGAAGCAAAGAGATCTCTCGAGATAGACCTCGAAGAGGCTACAAGATCACTCGATGAGCTGAACAGAAACGCAATGCTGCTTTCCAGAGATCTAGAGACGACCAATGAGCTGAACTTCAGCCTTGAAACCGAGAAGGAGATGCTTTACAAGATCCTCACGGAGCAGAAGAAGACGTGTAAAGAGGCACAAGAGAACATGGAGGAAGCGCATAACATAGCGATGAAACTCGGGAGGGAGAGGCAGGTTTTGGACATGAAACTGAAGAAACGAACAGAGGAGCTGTTTCGGCCAAAGGTGAGATCTTGAGGTTGAGAAGTAGAATAAGTAAGTCGAGCGCAGTTGTGAATAACGATGAAGTTGAAGCTACTGTCACTGTTGCTGGAGCTAAGAGAGGTTGGAGAAGGATTGCTAGCTCTGAATAAGATCTTGAGGTTCAGTATGTTCTTTTGTCTTAACCAATTCTTTTCTATGATTAGTTAATTACAGTTAGTACATGAATAATGTCAAACTAGAGAACCTAGTGAAATGGTCTATAAATTATTTTTTGGGGTTAATGCTAAAACGTTCCTTACATATTATCCACTTGCGAAAAACTGCATTATGTACTGTCTACGTACGAAAAATTACATTATGACAATACATAATGATTATGTATTGTCCACGTCACTAATTTTAACGGAATATTCCAAATTTTGGAAGTGAACGAACGTGATAATAAAATAGTGTAGTTTAAAAGCGTGGACAATACATAATGTAGTTTTTCGTAAATAGACAATACATAATGTAGTTTTTAGCGATTGATCCTTTTTTTTTTTTTTTCCGCTAAAGGCGTTGACTTTAGCTTCTTTTTCAGGCCTCAAGTTATTATAATTACCCCTGCTTTGGATAGGGTTATGATTTGATTAGTTCTTCAAAACTCGAGATGTTAATTCTTTTGAAGAGCTTGAACTTATTTCCTCGTGCAGTGTATGTGTAATGTAGATCCAAAAATTATGATGAGTGTTGTGGAGTTGGTTGGTTTTGTAAGGAGTGGAGTTAGGGTTTGATGAGGGTGTTGGGTTGAAGTTCGATTTGTTAGAGCATCTCCGGTTGCAGCGGATCGGAGGCGAGTCGAAACGTCGCGGATAGGCTATATCTTTTTTAAAGCGCGGATAAGCGTGGACAACCATTCTATTCCTTCACTAAACTCTTTTTTCCTATATCTCAAACTCTTTTACATTGTATTTCTTAGAGCTTGAATTAGTCATCAGAAAATGTGCTCTACGGTTCGGCCTTCCACCCTGACGAAATGTCCCCTACAGCCTCTCCCACCGTCAAGTACACTCCGCTTAACCCAAAAGACTGCAACACATTCGACTGGTCCAACTTCTCCATAACGCTAGCCACCGGATTAACCAAAACTAGTTGTAGCGCTCGTTTCTCCAGCATCTTCCGCAGCTCGCTCAGTGTGTAGATCCCGCTCGTGTCAATAGCAGTCACAGCTGAGAACAAACCAAAACACGTAAGCCAAATTGCACAGGACCAGACAAAAAAAAAACCCGGTCTTCAATAACTAAAAGATCAATCTTATTACCAGTCATGTCCAGGACCACGCATTTGAGTTTAGCCTCATTTCCCGCTTTGATCCTCTCTTCCTCCTCCCGAACCCATCTCAACAACCTATAAAACCGAACACATCGATTTTAGATTCAAAATTCAGATTTTTCAAACGCATGATACAAGGACATACTAAAAATCATAATCTACATAAACAAAACCCACCTCTCCTGAATGTAAGTCGAATTCGCGAAGTAAATCGGGGACTCGACCGCGACCACGAGGAACGACGGGACTCGAAGAGCCTCCCTATACCGAGAAACGCTATGATACAGCTGAGTCCCAGCAATGTTTCCCAAC
>JAYMTN010000951.1:0-14183 GCA_036897425.1 Erodium trifolium | reverse complement strand
GTGATATGGTGCTAAATTGATAATATAAATTAATAATTCTTTTAATTAATAAAATTTTGATGGTCCCGTGGCTATTAATTATAGAGTTTCTACTGTAGTAGTTGATGTTTATTATTAATTTCGAGACCTTACATGGATTCTAGTTAAGTTTCTTTGAGAAAAACTTTTACTTTGACCTTCTTCTTCCCTTGATCTCTAGGCCTCCTCTTCTTCTTCCGACCCCGACCCTCAATAGTAAAATCATCCTCAGTAAACGTATTGCTAGTAAAGGGAGAAGGGCGATGCTCATAAACATCTACCCACGATGCTGTCACACATACTATATGAGTTATCCATAAAACAAGATAATAATCAACAACAAAGTGTGATACTTTTTGTAATTATCCATAAATAGAAAGTGAATCATTAATAATGTTTATTCTTTTAAAATGGTGAAAATGACAAGTAATAATAAGAGATCTTTGTTTATACAATACAAGGCTTCCGGTTCCCACAACTCACATGGTGTTTGTTCCCACATTTGTTGATGATGGGAACTTAGCAATTGCATGCACTTCCCTAATGCAATAATGCTTCCTAATTCCTAAATGTTCCTTGGCCCATGCAAATGCTCCTCCGTCCCTTCAATTATGTCTATTATTGCTACTTCAAGTGATGCAAGTTTGAGTTTGAGCCGTTCGCGTCTTTGTTTACACACTTTGGACGACGTAAACATCACTGTAGCATCGGTCAAGATTTGTGTCACACTTGATGAGAGACATAACACCGGAGGCTGAAGTTCTCAAGCAACACGATATTATTACATTTAAAAGCGTTCAGGTCTCCAAAGAGGTGTTCAAGATCGATTCACTTGATTCGAACTTGTTGTGATTAAGTTTATAATGACTCAATAGTAGTCATTTTCCAATTGGTTTTATCACGTATCATAGATTTGGAGTTCTTTGAAGAGAATATCCAACAATAATTGAAGGATTAAGTTGAAACTTTGGGGAATATGCGAGGGTATTATAGTAATTCACCAAGAAGACCAATTGGGCAAGCCATGAACATGTGGCTAATAATCTCCTATCCGAAAAGTATACGAAAGAAACAGAAACCTATAAACTTCGAATGCTCTTCAAATTTCGGGACAAAGAAAGGTTCCATTTTTATTTTCCAGAATCGAAACCCCATTTTCCCGCCAAATCAGATGCTCCGTTCTGTTCAGCTCCACCACCCGTCTCCTCCACTGCCCGTCCCGCTCCGACCCAGAACCGTACCTTCCAAATCCCAATCCCAAACCCCACTTCGCGCCCTCCATTTCTCGCAAAACCCATATGTTTTCGCCCCGAGAATCGCTCCCTGTGGGAGAATCTTTGCTGGTCCGGATTCGCTGCCTGCTGATGAATTCGAGGTTGAATTGGGTCGCCTCTTGGCGCTTCTGCCGGAGGAAATGCGGCGGAGAGTCAGCGAGCACCCGGAGCTCCACCAGCTGATTGAGGTGGTTATGGACCTGGGTCGGAAGCCGCTCGCTCGGTTTCCGACCGGTGACTTTGTTCTGTCAGATTGCCCGATATCGGTTCAGGACATTGAGCATGCTACTTCTCAGGTGTGAAATGCTTTTGTATTGCGTGTGAAGTTTGATGCCATGTGGGAAAGGTTCTAAAAATCGCTAAGCGCTAGTCGGGCGGCTAGGGCCTTTTGAGGATTAATCGGGGGCTAAACGGGGATTAATCGGGGTTTAATCAAGTTAATTGGGAATTAATCGGGTCGGCCAACAAGGAAATGGGGCTTAGGCGGGCCTGGTCGGGATTTTTATAACACTGCATGTGGGTGAGTTTCAATTTTGCATATCTGTAGTCATTTTAGTGAAGCTGCTTGTTGGTAAGAATGTTTATTGCTTATTACCTGTTTGATGTAATGCATTTGTGTCATGTATGAGGTTTGTTATGAAGTGGGATACTCTTAAGTTTTGCGTTTTTGTTACTATTCTAATCAAGTTACTTGTGGACCAATATTAACCTCATTGCTGAGGATGTTTCTTGCACATCACATGTTAAATGAATTGCGTTTGTGCCATGTATGAGGTTTTATGTGATGTGGGTGGCACTAAATTTTGCATCTTTGTCACCATTCTAGTCAAGCTACTTGTTGGACCAAATTTAGCCTCTTCTTGTGAGTTGAATCGATGGTATTGTTTTAATACTTCATATTACAGGTTGGTGACTTTGCAGTTGATAATCGAGCGGGCATTAGCCGGACATTACATCGGATTAGTGGCATTAGGAATAGAAAGGGTACAATTATCGGTCTGACTTGTCGGGTTGGTCGGGCAATATCAGGCAGTGCTAATTTACTGCGAGATTTGGTTCAAGATGGATCTTCTTTGTTGCTCATTGGGCCTCCAGGAGTTGGAAAAACTACAATTATTAGGTTAGTGGCTGTCATTCCAACTTCGAAATTCGCTGATATTAGATCATAGTTTCTTTTGCTTTAGGTATTAGCCGCTAACTTTCTCTTGAACTGCCTTGTTAACACCCTTGTACCTCTGGAGTGCCAGAAAGAGTACATGTTCATCAGATTCTCTAACTTTGGCTTAGAGAGAGTTCAATAACTGCTACTGAAGTATTCGTTGTTATCATTAAATTGGCTATAATGTATCCAGTCATCTTCTGCTAAAGTGAAGTTTATAACTCTCACATGTCCATTCGGCCACTTATGGTAACAATCTACTTACCACACATGTACAGGGAAATAGCCCGGATGCTTGCAAATGATTGCCAGAAACGTGTGATGATTGTCGATACCTCCAACGAGATAGGAGGAGATGGTGATATACCACATGGAGGAATAGGCAATGCTCGTAGGATGCAAGTTCCCAATAATGACATGCAACATAAGGTATTGGCTAGAATCATAAAACACAGTATGCCATGAAATAACCATTGGTTCACTACTCACTCATTTGTACATCTCGATACCAAACGACTGAAGCTCCCATTGATTCATTCATTTTATTTGGTTATGTAAAAATTTGGCGGTTCTAGAATATATTTTTGTTAACAAGAAGTGATTTTTCTTAGTTCAGTACCATTGGTTGAAAACTTTCATTGAATAGATGATATTCTGATCAGTACTTGGTCTTAGATCACCCGTATGGTTTACTTCTTACTCATGGGTCAAATTGTTCTCATCCTGGAAACCATTATGATTCAGGTATTAATAGAAGCTGTTGAAAACCATATGCCTCAAGTGATTGTAATTGATGAAATTGGCACAAAGCTTGAAGCCATGGCTGCAAGTACAATCGCACAACGTGGTATTCAACTAGTTGCTACTGCTCATGGAATCACTATAGAAAATTTGACAATGAATCCCTCGCTGGAGATGCTTGTTGGAGGAATACAGGTAAGGTAGTTTTATATAACTGCACGAGTAATTGACTCCAGTAGTCAGTTACTACGTAATATGTATAGGATAGATGTACTATAGAAGCCATTTTCCCATTTGAGCGGGCTTATGAAACAATATAGAGGGAGGTCAAACTAATTCCTGGATGATGTGACATTTGTCAATCAACAAAATTATTGATCCACAAGTCATGGCACAAGGTTACTAGGAAAGTTCTATGGTGGTACTAGAGATGAAATAGATACATCTTAGATATGTCTTTTCAGTTAGAGATATTTATGGAGGAGCATCATATAAGTTGTTTGCTGATGCTAATGTATTTGGAGGGTTACACTGATGCTTTCATTCCAGAGTGTAACGCTTGGGGATGAGGAGGCAAGCCGGAGGGGAGTCCAGAAGACAGTGCTGGAGAGAAAAGGACCCTCGACATTTAGTTGTGGTGTTGAAATAATTTCAAAGACCGAGTTACGAGTTCATCGTAGCTTAGAAGCAACAGTGGATGCTATTCTATCAGGTATACATCCCTTTATTATGTTATTTGGTTGTCACTTGTTATAATAGCAACGGGATATTGATTAATTCTCCTCATAGCATGACTTCTTGTTACTCTTCTG
Source organism: Erodium trifolium (assembly GCA_036897425.1). Classification (NCBI taxonomy): domain Eukaryota; kingdom Viridiplantae; phylum Streptophyta; class Magnoliopsida; order Geraniales; family Geraniaceae; genus Erodium; species Erodium trifolium. The sequence goes on along the minus strand of JAYMTN010000951.1, from coordinate 10,179 downwards.
TTGGCAAAGGTCGACTCCCAAAGGTTGAAGTTCGCAAGATGAACTCTCACGAAACACAAGAAGCCATGTTGATGGAAGCCTTACTTCACACTTCATCCGATACTAAGAACCGTACAATTATTGATAATGCCTTCGAGATGGATGATGAAAGAGTTGACGATTATGAATTTGCTGCTGAATTGTCTCACATGGGTGATAATTCTTCTGAAGCCAGGGGACCCCTGTGCCTGTTTCTATATGGGGTAAGATGTCATCACCTTGGAACATGTTTGACAAAAAAACACTTTTATGCCTTTATGGTTACTTTGGATTGTGTCCATGGAAAACCATCAATTTTTGTTTCCGAATCCAATTTAAAAGGTGCCTAGAAAGTTTATTTCGGGACTTTAACTGCCTAATGTGTATTTGTGTCGTTTACAGTTGAGCTACTTGATCCAGACATTGATTAGGTTTTCGTCATTTGACATGCATATGTTGTTAAATGACTAGTCAATCTTAAATCCATTCCGAATAGCACATGCCATCAGTGTGAGCAGCTATATGTAGTAACTAGCGTAGTTTACTATTGATTTGTAAAGCCAATATTATAATTTTGATAAGCAATACTGCCCACCTACAAAATTGATCTCAAGACCAAAGAGTCTTTTAAATCAAGCATTAACACTTTTTTGGTAAATTTCGTCATAGTTTCACCCTTGGGATAATCGGTTTTCAAAACTGTTCTTTGTGAGGAGAATGAGCTTCGTAATATGATCATAATCAGTTGTAATTGGGCAAGTTTTGGTGGCACAAATTTTGAATATGTATGGAAGCCAGCACAAGAAAGAAATTGCTACCCCATTGTTGCTTGGTGGGGCTGAAAATTATGGCGAATCAGAATACCTTATACAAAGATATTTTTTTTGCCAACACAAATGAATTTGATCAACTTATGTCTCGTGGCTGCACACTTGTAACATCATTCCCAGTTACCTCTTGCTTTCAGGAACTCGTAAGTGCACTAGTTTCAGCATGTATTTGTTTCTCCTAGATTCTCTTGCAATGCAGCTGTAGTGAATTGAGAGTACAACTGTGAGTTAAAAATAGCGTACATTCTAGCAGCAGGAGGGAGACTATGGCCTTATTATCTGATGTATTTTGCTCGTTAATTGTTTGATATAATAAGTTTGTTCTGCCAGTAGGTCAGGGTTAGTTTTTCTTAAATCTAATAATCTAACTCCTCTTTGTAGACATGAGTTGATCTTGAATGCTGAGATTCGCAGTCATAGTGAATTACAAATTTAATTGAATATGGAACTTACAGAGTGAGAAGTTATTCTAGATCCTGGAGGCCAGCGTCGTGGAAGGGATGAGACAATTGAAAATGGATGATGACTCGATTCAGTTTACTGAAATCATCAGTGAGGCCAATGTGATACTTGCTCTGCAGTCCAAGCTCAAGAAAAATGCCCGCTTTCACAGTCTTGCTAAATCTCATGGCAATCCCATTTATGTGACAAAGGTAATTACTTTAAATTGCTTCCCACTTCCCAGTTTCGATTATTGAATATCATCAGCTCTTTCACCATGGGGTTCTTGTTTTTTCTTCTAGACTAACTCCTTGGTGCAAATAACGAAGGCCCTACGGGCATTGGTAAGAGATTATGAAGATGGTTCGATGAATTTTGGGTCAGATGATACGAAATCGTCAGAGGAGGTTGATGCTTTGGAGGTGATACTTTTTCTGTTTTACCTGCATAATCTTATCCACTTCCGTCCCTGCATCCCTTAAGTAACTTAATCATACTATTTTTACATTATGAGTATGTGTCTCTTACAGGAGGCTAGAATAGCCATTGAGCAGGTTGTAATCCCTAAAGGGGAACCTGTAGAGCTACTCCCTAGGCAGTCCGGCATTATGTCTCTTCAGATGGAACTCATTCAAGAATACCAACTAAAGTCAGAGAAAGTAGGTTCAGAGCCGGATGTTCGTCTCCGGATTCTTCCCCTTCAATCGGGGATAAAAGGAAACAAAAGGACTGGTGAAGCCATTCATGCAGGTAATGATTCGGATGACTTCTTCAATGAAAATGATGACTTCTTCAATGAAAATGGTAATGCAAATGGTTCACCCTCTGCTGTGAACAAACTACCATTCCTGTCTGACTAGTGAAGAAGATTTCTTGTGCACTACTGCAACATTCTTGAGGTAGGAATTGATTTCCAACATAGCTGTTGCATTTGTTTGTGTACAATAAAAAGCTTCTGGTATGTGAAAGTAAAGAAAAAAGAAAAGAAATTTATGTCCTTATGAACTTGTTGGTGCTATTGAATGTTTTACTGCTTCTCTGATGCTCATTATAACAAAAGCATTCTGGCTTGCTTGATGAATGGTTGAAATTTTAAATCAGCCTTTTTGTTGATGGAGAGAGCTATTCTTAGACCCATCTCTACACTAACTATGATTTTGGCTGGATCCATCTCAGGCCTTCGGTTAATTTGTTTGGTAAATTTTCAAATAGTGAAGGCAAAAATTGCAAGAAAACAGAACAGACCGTGGTAAGTCATGAGTTTTGTTTTGTTAGGCATTTCCTTGATAAGTCTTCGGAAATTCGAGGCTTTGAGCTCTTCCCAGTACATGCTTGACTTCAGATACATTAATTACTGTAGAATTCCGAGCTTATGCATTGACTTCAGATACATTAGTTACTGTAGAATTCCGAGCTTATGCACTGGCTTCAGATACATTTGTTACTATATAATTCTGAGGTTACGGGGTTTATGGTTTATGCTTCAACACTCCTTACATAAAACCATATGCATTTTGATCAGAGTCTACAGGGAGAAGTGACGAACTGGCCAAATGACCAGTAATACCTCCGAGCACAAATCAACCTGGCTCTAATATTATGTGAAGTTTTAGAATCTTACTACATTTATTGGGTCGAACTCCACAACTAAAAGATCAATTTTATTAGTTGAGTTTGACTCCACCCGTCATATGTATTTCTCTTCTCTACTTTATTCAATGTATGATTTATATTTTAACAATAAACTTGTCTTGACAGATTGAACAGCTTTATTTATACATCAAAGCAATGAAAAGTTGATGAATCCTATGAAAGTTGATATTGACAATACGAAAAAGAATAGTTTTAGAAAGAACAATGCTATAAGAAACTACTAAAAAAGTGCAAATACTGTAGTCTAACAATAACTAGTTGATTATGAAAGACCAACTAACTGATAGCATCATATCAATCACATATGGGCTGTTTACAAGAATTATTTAGTTGTCTATACATAAGATTAGTAGCTATCCTAGGTCATTCCATCTCTTTTGTGCTAAGATAATTACATGGTTAGTGGCCCAATAGCAAGTTTAAGCATTGTTCGTGGCATCATAGGTTTGACACATAGTCTTATTTAATCACTACAAGTAAACCATCATAAGGGTTTGCTAGTGCATTGGAGCACTTACAATAAACTATAAAGGTTAACAAAGTCAAACCCTTTTCAAATCAAGGCCAGGTAGCTTAGACTGCTTAACCTTTGTCCACATTTGTTTTTGCTCATCATATAAACTAATAGAGTATGTATGAAATGTCAGTGCATAAAACTTCATCATTTGTGGGCTCATGATATCATTGTTTATCTCTTATGTTTTAACTTTTGCTCTGAATGTCTCTTTTAGTATATAGATGTTTCAAGATGATAATATTTTCATTTACTATATCTGCAAAAACTGTCTGGTGGTTGTTGATTTCTGTCAACTATATCTCTTTTCTATTGTCTGTGGCTTAATTTATTTCTTTACTGTTGAAATGAAACTTCTGATGTAGTGGTAAAATTGTAAAAGTAATAAAACCTGCCGTTTGAAATGGAAAATAAAGCAGAGCAACTTTTTTGTAAGATAGGGGTAGTGGATTGATGGTTATGAACTATAGGATGCTATGCATTATTAATTCATAGCTTTCACATGTTTTATCATCTTCTATCAGGTAAGTGTCTCATCTGCATAATGTGCAACTCTTTCCACCACATAGTCGTACTTGGACAGAAACACTTGACGAGTTATTTGATTTTTTTTTTAGCGAAGATAATATTGTTAAGGTGCACACTCATTATACAAGAAAGTAATTGCTAGCTTTTAGAAAGGAAAATTTAACTCTTGCACTCAATTATATAATGACACTTAGATAGTTTAAAACTCTTATATTGCTTGCCCGAGCTTGTTATTTACGTATTATCATTGGAGATAAAAGTTTGCTGTACAGTTTACGTGATTTGTTTGAGGTCTCAGTTTGATGTTCATTGGAAGAACTTGTAGCAATCAATAGCTCTCATTTAGTTTAACAATATTAGGTAATCAATCATTTGATGAACCCTTTTCGCATGGGTTAAACTTTGTCTTTTCCCCATATACCGAACTTATAACCAACTATTGTTAGGTATTGCAACCACTTAATTCTGGTAAGATACAATTTGAATTGCTTAAGAATGATCACTTTTTGCTACTTTTGGAGGTATCTTTATGAATATTCTTACAGTTTGGATTCTACTTGCTATTCTGATAAACCTTTTGAGACCCTCTGTTATCTTTAGGTATATTGTGACCTCTTAATTCTGGTCAAGCACGATTAGAACTGTTAGGAACTATCCTCCCTAAACCAATTTTTTTACTTAGAGTTGAGGTAATGCATAGGTATTATAAAAATTCATCCATAATATATCTTAATATTTGTCAAACAGCCGCTTATCCAAGAAATATAAATTATTAGGAAGCAAAGCTGACCAAAGATTATTTAAACTATAAAAAACTATTCATGTTCTTTGGTGGATTCATAGGACCCATTTGCACAAAAGTGGAAAGAGAGAGATGATGGGGAATTATATATAGAAGGTGTCTAGCTTCTATCTTTCTATAGTCTTTTTGTGTCATTTTGCAGGCCAAGGTGGTGCTTATCTTTGCAGCACTTGCTAGCCATGAGAGAATTATATATTCAGAAAATGAATAACTTTTGCAGTCAAGGACGATAGAATAGTTCCTCCCATTACTTCTGCTTTAGTATATCCTAGCGAGGTCGCCAAATTTGTAATGAAATCTAGATTGGTGCATAATCACATTTTCGATTCCTTCACCTTATAGAAGCAAGAAGTCGATTCAGAATAGGTCTACACTGAAACAGTAGGACAAATAGAAATAGAATATGCTAATGTTCTCTTTGCAATGTATCAACATTTATGTAGAGGAGCTATTCTATATAGGAAGTGGGGTGCTCCAATAATTAAGGTTGGCATTGGAGTACAACCAGAAGAACAACCAGAAGCTGAAAAAAAGGGTATGGTTTGTTTTCTAGTCATACAAAATTACAAAGTGGGAGAGTTGAGGAAAGACATTAAAAGAATTGGATCGTAGAAGCAGACAGGCCTAATTCGAAAAAGAATGGAATAGGGTCGGTAATGGGGGAAAAAGAGAATGGAACACAGAGAAGTAGTTTTTGCAGACTCATTGGCTTGTACACTGAAAAGGGAAGAGAGAAAAAAAGAAGAGGTAGACATTGGACATGACCCTTGAACACTTCTCCATCTCTCTACTTGGTGCCAATAAGAGTTGGCTTCCCGACATCAACTGGTGCATAAGGCCAAGGTTTCTTGACTAGACACTTACCTTTCCTCTTTGGGAACTTTATCGCAGGAACGAGGTGTCGAGGATATTCTTCATTTGGAAAGGGGGGGACTGGTGGTATCTTTTTATTCTTTAGGTGCAAGTAAACCAAGAAGAGGGTATGAAAACGCAATGAGAGAGCAGCCACATGGCACTCCTGAGGAGAAAAAGGCACTTCAGTAGGTGAGTGAGTGTTATGATGCAATGGATCTATTATTTTTCTCTCAAATGTGTCACTATTCAATTAGGATTACGTGGAAAATCCATTTGGAAATCCAAAATGCGATCCACCCAATAAAAATTGTATCTGGTTTGACCTCCATAGCCATCTTAGTGCTATATATATGAGCCATAGTAGCTCTTAGGCCTCAAAACACTCTTAGTTTTCAGTACAGAACAACACTGAGTAAGACAATGTCTAGCTTCAGATTCTGGCTCTGCTCCGCCCTTATTTTGCTTCTATTTTCATGTTCTGAAACTCGCCCCCTCGCCCCATTACAACAACCAAGCACTCAGACATTTATGCAAACTGCTAAGGAGGTTTTGAAGGAAAGTATCAGAAGACAAGAACTGAGCGGGAAGCGCATCCATCCCAGCAGGCTAAGTCCTGGAGGGCCTGATCCCCGTCACCACTAATCTGTCAAAATAAAAACTCCTAAAACATTTTTATATCCCCCTCCTGTATTATTCGGTCTTAACTAAACTTCAGAGTGAAACATTGCAGTTATTAGGAATATGTATTTTTTTCTCTCAATTACATCTTCTGTTTGTCTTCTTGCTTGGTTAGACTCAAAGATGTAACGATTTGCCATATTGATGAGGAATAATATGTTTCTTTTTTTTCTTTTCTTTTTCGGAGTTTTTATATGGTTGACTATGTTTTGATATGAAAACCATTTAAGTAGTATTATCTGAACATTCTCCCATTAAGTGGTGCTCCATTAAGACATAAAATTGATTGTTAGCTAAGCAACATTCTATGCATGGTGGGGTTTTCCCATTAGACTCATGAATGAACCAAATGCTCTGCTTTGAACTGTCATTATATCTTACTTACCCTCTTATGGTAATGTAGCCTTCTTGTCTTGAGATGGGCCAAAAGGCCAAGTGGGTTGTTGAGACTGTTCTGTGAGGAGATCAATTGGTGGGTTTCTATGCATTGTGTTGTGAACTGCACTGGATACTCCCATGGACATTGGAGCTTGAAGTCCTCAGACAAGGTACGACTTTTACGTGCCATGTTTGTGTTTTTGATTGAGTTCCTTCAGCTTTCTTGTTCATAGTGCAATGTTCTTAGGGTGAGAAATCTGTTAATCTGATGAATCTCCCACCAACTTTTGCTCCCCACCCTTGACATTACTTGGTTTTTGGCTAACATGTGCAAAAGTCACTTAGACTTTTGATGGCTTCAGACACCATGTTAGTGCTGAGAATAATATCGGTTAATCTTGGACTGTGTAGTGTCTTTACCACGTACGAGACCACTTTTGTGTAGGGATGACAACTGAGCGGGTTTTGCCTGAAAAATCCTCGTCCCGACTAGTCAGATAAGAGACATCTGATCCCATCGGATTCAAGTATTTTGACATCCCTACTTTTTGTGATGGAAAAAGAGGGATGTGAATGATGGAGAATTGTACTTGGACTAAAATTTCTAGGCTCCACTCATGGTCATGGGTGATTGATAGTGAAAAGAGATTGACTTTGGAAAGCTTACTTTCCAAAGGTTAGGATCAGTCCAATCCCCATTGTATTGTGCTTCATGCTCAATCTGCAAAAAAAAACATGTGATGGAAGTGGAATTGCATGTGGATCCTACTTACTCCTCATTCTCAGTTTGGCCTTGTCTTTTCATAGTATTCATTTTGTTTGTTTATTTCTTCTTCATATTATTGACGGGTTCTGAAACTCGAACCTTGAGATATATCGAATACCTTTGATCTTATGGTACGTTCGATTCCTCTTTATCTTTAAAATCTTAGTTTAAGTGATTGTTGCTTGGCAAAACTCAAGGGTTATTTCCCTATTGCAAAAGTTGGGTAAAATAAGACCTTCCCTTTGAAGTGATTGCTGATTACAGCACACACTCACTTAGTTAAATGTTGTGTAACATCCCATCTATAGCATATTGCATTAAGTGCTAAAAGCCTCTATACTTTTAAGATTTGATTGATTCAAATGTTTTGATGTTTCGTGTCATCTGATTGTTTATTTCTTTTCGTTTATCGAATATATAGTTATTTCTGTTTGTTTTTAGACGCGATGACCTTAGCATGTGTTAGCCTCAGGTGATGGACCCAATTTGTGCTCTGGGTTATGCAGTTCTGTAGATTTCATGTGAAGAGAACATATGGAGTCCCACCTTCAGTAGTGTACCTAACCATGTGTCTGATTCACATGACACTGTTCTTGATTTATGTACATGTTTAGAATTGATCAATTTTGTTAGTTTTAAATCTAGCTTACTGTCACTGTGACTATTGACACATTGTGCAAATCCACTTAAGACATCACATGACCTAAACAAAAATAAAATAAAATAAGCATGAGGACAAAAACTTAGATGGGTTTACTATTTCACAAGAATCCTAAACCATTAGAGACAAAAAGACTGATGGATATTATTTTTTTTAAATCATGCAACAAAACAAGAGCCATTAGGCCTAATAAGAATGGGATTTGGTGAAGTAAATCTGGTTTGTATAGATGAAAGTGCTCTTCATAATTGTCCTATGTTTTTTTACTATAGCATGACAACCCATTTGCAAAGTTGGTTGCTTTTGTTCACACCAATGAGTGCCATATAGAACTTATATAAAAATAGTAATATATTGATTTCTTGAGTTTAAATTTTAATGTTTTGAGAATGTGAAAATAAAATAACTTGTTTTTTAGTATCCATATTAGATGTCAAAATCAAATTTGGAATGAGCAGATAAGGAGAAGTTGGTTTGAGTTTGTTTTCAAATGAAATGATCACAAATTGACTTTTTAACACCATATTATCCATATTCACATGTCATTGCTCACTAAAATTCCTTTTCAACTCTAACTAAACCCTATTGCCTTTTTGTGTTCCATTCTAAAACATGAAGGTATGAAATCGCAATCACGGCCCAAGACAGATGATTCTTTGTGGTCACAATGTACAACCGATCCGAGTGCTTGAAAAGAAAAAGAAAAAAAAAAGAAGTGATTGTGGGGAGGATAAGGAAAACGCTCTCTCCTCTCCACTGTTCACAAACCCTAGATCTTGATCTTAGGGTCGCCGGCGGCTGGTCTGGCCCTTTGGCCGGCTGGTCGTCGGTGGTCCGGTTCTTTACCCCTCATCCTCCTCTTTCATCTTTACCTACCTTCTTCTTTTCTTTCCACTTGCTCTGACTCTCCGGCTCCAACTCGGCTGAATATCCTTAGTGTCTCCGGCGAGATGGCAAGGATCTAGAGTGGGAAGTGTTTCTCTCCCGAGATTCACTATGGATTCGGGCTTAATCATGTGAGTTACTGGAGTTTCGGTCGACCTTGGACTTAGTTCCATCACAGTAGCCTCAGATCTGAAGGGCTACCGTCCGTTTATGCTCCGGGTTGTCTCAGAGCCACCGTGGGAAGGGTTTCCAGAGATAGATTCGCTGTGGTCGGAACAGCTTCGTGGCTGACACAAGTGGTGGCTGCGCGTTTGGATCTGTTCTTGGCTCCCCCCTCCCCGAGTTCCTTACGGACGAGTTTGGCTGAGCCGTTTGGGTAAGGCTATTCTCTTACATCTCTCCCTCCTTACTTCACCTGTGTTCTCTTGTTCCCTTCCTTCTAGTCTTCTGTTCCTGCGTCGCTCGATTGAGGACGGGGCCTCACGGCAGGTGTTGACCACCGTGGGGTATTTAAGCATGGTGCTTGTTTTGAAGATTTTTTTGGCTGGGTTCAGTGGGGTTTGGGTGTTTGTTTGTTGGGGTGTTTGGTCCGACTCCCCCTCTTTTGGGTGCCTTTCCGGTGTAGGCCGGTTAGGGGGTACCATTTTGGTACTTTAGGGCTGGTAAGGTTCTTGGTGGAGATTTGTGGGGTGTCTTTCTGTGGATTTGTTGGTGCTGGTTTTGTTGGGGTTCTGTTGGCTGGAGTTTTTTTTTTCTTCCTTGTTTGTTTCTTTTGGTTTCGTACTAGATTTGCTGTCTTGTTCTAGTTTTTGTCCTGTTTCTTTTGCTTGGGTTGGGACTTTAGTTTTGGGTCTTGTTTTGCTTGCCAGTTGCTTTGTTGGGTTTAGGGGGTGTTCTGGAACTTTGGGAGTTTGGAGGAGTTGTATTTTCCTTTCAGTGGGGTTTGCTTTGGTTCTGCACAGGTTTTTCCTGTCTTGTTGGTTGGCCTACCCAAGGTTTTGGGTCTTGGGTAAGTTTTGTTTGGTCAGTTTTCAATTGTTAGGCTCGGGTTTACTGTTGGGTTTGTTGCTTCATTTGAGGGCCTTTCAGCATTGTTCTGCTGTTTTCCGTTATTCTGCTCTTCATGTTAGCAAATTTGGGTACTGGACCTGTTGTATTTGTTGGGACGAT
>JAYMTN010000950.1:0-14187 GCA_036897425.1 Erodium trifolium | reverse complement strand
ACCGGCGTCGAGACAACTTCCGGAAGACTAAGCCCGAAAGCCATCAGTACTTCCATGTTGTCTCTCCCCGTGTCTGGTTCCTCCTTTGAGCATTTTCCCTACTAAAAAGTTCCTGCAACTCCGAGCCCTCGGAGTCGTTCCGGCAAGATCAGACCCGACTTTTCAACCTCCATCGGGATTCTCATCACCAAGTATTGTTTGACTCCCTGCTGTCGAGGTTTGGGACACACCGTCGAAGTTCGACGAACGATACTGGTCTGATTCTTCTGGCCCCCTATCCCTTTGGAGAACGCCGGAGTACCTTGTTCCACCGCCCTAATGGCAGAGAACACTAGATCTTGCCGCTTCTGTAGTGATGCCCCATCGGAGATCGGTGATAGATGATCGGGAGATCGACTAGTTGCCCGAGACAACGAGACTGGAGATGTCGAAGATGAACCCCTGAGCAACCTTGCTCCCTCTCCCTCGTTGCTCGACGAATGGTGACTGCCAAAATTGGATGCATAAGCCACTGCCATTTTTTCGTAACCCTAGTTTTGTAGAGAAAACGTTCCTCACGTTTACTGTTAAAAATATATATTCATTTGATGACGCCCTTATTCTGTATGCTCTCCATGCCTTCTGTATATAATAACAACTGATTTATATCGTAAAAACAGTGTTCTAAAAATTCCGACTAGGTCCCACTTAGGCCCCATTTTCTTGTTTGTCGATCCTATTAATTCTCTATTAGTTGAATTAATCTCCGATTAATTCTCAAAAAGCTCTAACTGTTCGACTAACGCCTAACGACTTTTAAAACCTTACGTAAAATGATAAAGACCAGTTATTGCATATAAAAAACAATGACCTCATGCATGAAAATTAATACATTTTTTGTTTTCAAATCAAATGACACTCATTTTAAGGAGATGAGGCCGGTAAGAAATAAATGTTGGGATCTTGTTTATGCGATGATAAAGATTATAAAATAATAGTGAACAAGAATAGAGGATGAATGGGAAGAACTTGATTAAAAAATAACAAATGTTATTTGACAAGTGACTAAGTACAAAATAGATAAACATATTTTGTATTATAAAATTTGGGTTGTTGGACAAATTATATCCACATAATTATTTCTAGGTGAGCAAAACTTGTAGGGCAGTTTTGGTCGACACAGAGACCTTAACCTCATTTCCCGTTACATTTATCCTTGTCTTCCTATGGAAGAATATAAATATGTGTTGGATATATTCATGTGATAAGAAATAAAAACTTTTCGTAATATTTTATCATGCTAAGTGAAAAAGATGTGCTCCCGAAGCTATATTATTCCCGTACGGAAGTCGTGCGTCTCTCCCGAGGAAATCCTAACTCTTAGTCTAGTTATGTCGTCACCTCCGTCTATCACTGTCGATGTCGTGCTCGTAACCACTGTTCCTGTCTCTTGTACCACCACTGGTGGAAGAGATACATGTCCCACCACCGCGATCTTCCTCCGAGGTCGTAAGCCCTTTAAAGGCCCGAAGGAAGAGGAAGCTACGAACCTTTCATCCGGAATCAGCCATGGAACCCCTGCTGCAACCCGCTACGGCCATCATGGCGTTCTCTCCGGGTACTACTACACCGATACCCCTACGCCAGGCACCGAGAAGAGGTCGCCCGATAAAAACCCTAATTCCTTAAACGCCAAGCAATCTTCTGTTGCCTCTCTCTCTCTCTCTCTCTCTCTCTCTCTCTTACACTAGGTGACGGCCCTGAGTCGCCAAGGCCGATGGGAATCAACCCTGCTTGGAAGAAGGGTGTCCTGAACTGGAAGGCATGGAGTTCGTTCGGTGTTTCGACGCCACTGTCGAATGATGATCACATTCCGATAATTCCTTCCCTCTCGGCTATCCTTGGGAACATGTGGCGTCGAGAAGGGGTGCCTCCGTCGCCACTAGAGGGACCCCATGCATTGGTCGTTCCGGTCCCGAAAAGCTTGGCCGTCTCCCCTTCGACTAGCCTCTAGGAGAGCCTCTCATCTTGTTCGATTGGTGAGGAATAGGACATGGAGGTACTGGTCCCCTACACTCCCGTTGATCCAAACGTGATGGCTCGTCGGTAATTAAGCATGGTCGGAAAACTAATGGCTCAACGACCTCCCCGGAAGTAGACCATGTTCCGTGTCATCACCAATGCGTAGGGTCGATCGCCATCAGGGCTGGTCAATAAAGATATCATCCCAAGGTTGTCCGGCTTTTACTTCGAGTCTGAGGAAGCTCGTACATGGGTCTATGATAACGAACCCTAGTGTTTTGAGGGTCACCCCCTCCTTCTTGGCGATATTGATCCAATGGCCAGAGATATCCCTGACCTGAATCGCCGAAAACTGTGGGTCCATGCCCACAGCCTCCGGCCGCTGGTAAGGGCGAAGACAACAGGGGAGACGATTGGAGTCGGCCTAGAGTCTGTGTGGAGGTCATCTGTGACCAATGGGGCCTCTATTGGGGGGTCGAAGTCCACTTCTAGCATCTTGTGCACCGTCCCCTGCGCCGTACTTTTATACTGCGATTCAAGGAGTTCTGGGACCCGATCCGAGTCTCTCTCACCTACTCCAAGTTGCCCACATTCTATGGCAATTGTGGGAGGATTGGACATGGACCTCGGGCATGCGATTGGGAGATACCAGACGTTCTGCGTTTTGACATATCGTTGCTAGAGTTCCACCACCTTCATAAGGACAAGAAGTACGCGACGGACTGGACAGCTACGGCGGCCCCAACCCCTCCACCTGGCTTTGGGACCTTGATCTCGAATATTGTACCTATGGAGCCATTACCTCGTGGCAGAAGTCCGATAGTAATCCCGAACACTGTACCTAACGGTACAGAAGGCTGGGATGTCGATCTGGGCTGGAAAAACTTGGAAGTAATCCAACCCTCGGGAAGTGGGAAGGCGGAAACCCCAATCATGTTCTTCTTCCTCACCCACAGCGGTGTTCTTACTCAAGCTCCCTTGTTTTGCTCCGTCCTTAACCGAGCTTTAACAAAACTACGGCTTCCACGCCGTGAGAAGAGCCCATGGACGATGGAGACAAGGACGACGAAATGGGCAAGAGACTCCTGAGACGGCAGCGGACGACGCTGACAACAAATTCGATTTTCCTAAAACCATCATCTCAACCATGATTTCAACAAACACCAACAACAAAAGCAAATCCAAAATCTCCGAAGAAACAACGACTCAGCAGCTCCCACTCTTGAATTTTCCTCTCCTCTTGTCTTCCCTAGATTCTTCAAAACACCCATATCAAAATTAATAGTCTAAATCTCTTGTAAAAAAGAACAAGCGATCTAAAATCTCCGATGCCGATCAAAAAGGAGAGATTGCAGACGAAGAGAGTGGAGACACAGTTATGGAGAGGAATTTTGGTCTTCAGTGAAATAAGGAAGAGAGGCATATTAGGTTTAGGATTTTGTGTAATTTAGAGATTATGTTTTTAAATAGAAATAGATTATTATTTTTTGTCTTTTCTTAATTTAGTTTTTTAGTTGTTATTTATTGTTTTTAAATGGAAATGGTATTTTCGTAATATTTTGAAAGTCTTGATTAACATTATGGTTATAAAGGGTGATGATAGTTTTGTCATTTAAGAAAAAATTAACAGAGTTTTAGATGGGGGGAGGGAGGGGTGTATGAAGCGTTTATACATCTATGTGTAAGTGATAATCGCGTATATTTATATGCGACTTTATGAAGTTTACTCATCTGTAAAACATAGATCCTTATGTTTATGTAATTGTTTGAGAAAATAAATAAGAATCAAAATATCATCGAATTATATATGACTTAAATGGTTCTCATTTGCATTTCCAACACCTATACATACACAATTTAAGAATACATTCCAACTTTGTATTAGATCCAAAGTACAACAACAACAGTGTCAATGTCAATGTCACCTTGCATAGTTGATTCAGACAAGATTTGATGTGTCCAAGGAATGATAATGTAAACAACTTCCTAGTATCGTATATGTAAGTAAATCAAGAGATATGGATAGAATGAGATGCCCACAAACAAGAGCAATAGAACGAATAGATTTTGTGTCATTCCCACAAAAGAAAAGAAAAAAGCAGTCTCCGGGGAACTTAACCTTTTAATTGTGTTGGTGCTTATTCGATTAATTTCAATATCTGCAACCACCGAAAAAAAAGAAGGTGGATTCGAGGAAGAAAAGAAATAAAGACAAGAAAAAAGTAAGAAGTCTCGTAATTACTTACTACTCTTCCTTTGTATAGGGTTCTTCTTCAAAAGAAGGATAAAGAAAGTTCAAATAATCTTTGAAATCTTGTATTAACCGGTTGAACTCTATAAGACTGATAGAAGAGTAAAACATTAATACCAAGACACGAGTTTTATTATTTATTTTTTATTAGAGAAATAAATATATAAATAAAATATAGTGTAAATCTCGATACGAGAACCACAAACCATCAATCAAGAGTTTAACAACCAAAAAACAAAAAAAAAAGTAAAACCAAGTAAAAGCAAGAACATCCTCAAAACCCACAAGTCGGGCCTAACAAAGCGCCCTAGAAACCCGATGGCCTACAACTCCTAGAAGCCCTGCAATAACAAACCAATAGCAAACGACGACGACACCTCAGATCAAGACATGACTGTTACGTGACAACAACCTGGTATGGCACCGTGTAGGAATAAAATTAGGATATGCATCTGTAATTGGGTAGGTATGGACAAGTCTGATGAAGTATAAAATGGTTAAATTTTGATTTGGATGGAAGGAAAATTAAATCCTATCTAAAGTAATATTTTTAGTTTGTTTCTACAAAATAGTTAGATTTAAGTCCTTTTGATAGCACATTTGTCTTGCTGACCTCCATTTCTATTTTACCTATGAAGTTATGTTTGTACTCTTCATGAAAATGTTGCTAACCTCCATTACTATTTTCCCTACGAGGTTATGTTTCTAATGTTTCTACTCCTCATGAAAATGTTATATTGCAGAACCCCTGATTTTCAGGTAGTCGTTAAGAGTAAGCTTGACATTTCATTTAAAATGAAGGTAATTTTACAAAAAAAATATTTAAGAAAGGTTACTCACCAAAAGAGTTATCAACTTAACGTCATTTTGCAAATTAACCAGCAAGTTTTAGTGTATTTGGGATAAGTGTTCAAGTCATGAAACATGGTGCATTAACACACCTCGCGTGGCTCCGCACACAGAAAATAATAACAGCTAATATTATATGGATGATATGAAAGTTTCGTGCTCATTTCATGGATCCAACTTAAGAGACTACGGGAGATGAACTACAAATGGTTAATCATTTGAAGCAAAACCCTGAATGCATTACACACAAACAATACCAGAATGGTTGAAGTCCCATGTCAAAGTGAAAAATAGATAAACAAGCTACCATCCTTAAATTACCTCAGGATTTGTTGAGTTCACAGTAATGGAAGCAACACATGAATTACCACAAAATTGGTCAGCAATGGATGTTTCTCAGATAGCAAAAATACTTTAATAAGTAGGGGTTGAGATAGAAGAACTTTTGCTCAATGGCCATTATTCCTCATCAGAATAATTGAACTTCACTGAGTGAGACTGTAGATCGATTTGGCCTCCTCTGTAGCTACCTCGCTTCTTCTTTGTCTTCTCGTGTCGAAAACCCCTGGGAGAAACACAGAGATTCAGTTCCTCTTCCAATAAAACATGACTAGATATCTGATAATTGTAAAGAGGCTAAACCAAGCTATAAGCATATTTGGTTCTGCCCAAAGGGCAGACATAGCATGACATGTTAGGCTCTGTCTAAATGAGTGTTAATGTGGACAAGTCTTAGCTGTAAAGTGTAAACCTTAATTACTTTCCAACTCTTCTTTATCAAAAGAGAGCCTCACAAAAATTTATGCAGTACCGTTGCCCATTTAATTTGTATAGGGAAGCCATAATAAAGATCAAGTCATTCAGCCAAATATGTGTTCATTCATCTCTATAAAAATGTTCTCTTCAAGGCATTTGGTTTAACTGGTGTAAAATTACAACCAGAGCATAACCATGTCAGCAATGGGAAACCTCATTAGTTTTTTAGATGACATCATGTGTAAAGTGAGAGATATTTACTATAGCATGTATGTAACAGATGTCTAAGCAGTATCCTACCTTCCTCTAACTTGACCAAGAACTTCTTGAGCTTTTGCACCATAACCTGTCTCCGCACCACCCTACATAGAAATTCACAACATGAGAAGGCAACATACCTATAGAATATTAAATATAAAGACCAAATATAAGAATAAACAAGCAAACCTTGGCCCAGTAGGAATTATCCTGAAGTCTCTCGTCGGTAAATACAACCTCATCAAGCTTTATTCTTTGAAATGCTTTCAAAGATGTTGGCTGCAATTATCAATTTCAGATTGGAAACATGAGATGTTAAACGACTCATCCAGAAGAATAATCATGAACCAGATAATCAATCTGAAGTCTATACAAAATTTACTATTGTACTTGCTTTTAGGTTGCAAATAAGCCATTCATAAATAGCTCAAAAGATAGATTTGAAGCTAGAAAATTTAAGTTACATTTATTGAAGCATAGCCAATGAGTCAGTAAGATAACATATTTATGAGCTGAAAAAAAAAACTTAAAGATTTGGTTAAAATAGATGTGATGCAAAATAAAGAAGCCGTGGCATTTGAAGTAATCGATACAAACTAAATTTCAAGAAAATTTAACAAGTTTTATGTTGGAAGGATGATATAATGATGCACAGTACAACAGGATATTTCAAGAAGTTCCATAAAATTCCTCACATTTAAAAGTGCAAGCCTCAACCCGCTTGACATTCCAAGGTTTTAATCCATCAACTTACTTAACACTCAGATTTTCAATACATAAACAGATATGCTCCACAAAAAATATGAATATAAACAAATAAATGTATCGTGCTCAATGTAAATGGTCAGGAATATCCAGCAACACACACATTGTGATTTCAAGTGATAGGATGGGATTAACACTTGAAAAAAATCATTTTCATCCCATGGGAAGCATATATAAAGAGAGTTTTTGAAGCCATACCTCCGCAGAACCAGTACGTTGCTTCTTTGCCAATTTTCCAGTACTTTTCTCAATATTTCCGTTTTCCTGTACATTATTCATTTTCATTGGTGTCTTTTCTGTGTCATCCAGACCTACTTGATCACTTTCACCCTTGTTTTCTTCACCGTTTTTAGCATTGACTTCTGCCTTTCCACATACAGGTTCTTCAACAGCTTTGTCATCAGCAAGTTGACCATCAGTTTCTTCGGAAGCTACTCGTTTTCTTTTCTTGGAAGCTTTACCCTCCTCAATAGCCACATCAACTTTTGAGGTCTTATTGTCATCTAGCTCCTCCTTAGTGTTGTCGACAGAAGTCACATTTTCTTTCTTTTTCTTCTTGTCCTTGGATTTTTTGACTTTCTCAGACTTAGAAACATCCTTGCTCTCTGGCTCTAATTTACTTTCCACTTGATCACTAAGAGATTCAGATAACACCTTGCTTTTCTTTTTCTTTTTTTCCTTTACTTTGTCACTGGGTTCTTCAAGTTGTACTTCCACGCTGACAGGAATATTATTGATTAATGGCTAGGAACTATAGCTTAAAACAAAATATAATCACGTCTGCCTACATATATAAATGTTATTACTTATTAGCTCAGTCATATATCACAGAGTTTATTTGACACATTTGAAAAAGAGAACAGCATCATGCATCAATACAAAGACATTAAACTATTGAACAGGTGGTTGGTAAATGTGAAACTAGTATTGTTTACTTCAAAAGGGCGTTTTCACACTCAACATTACCCTACCAAATTATATTCTACTATGCCTTGAGGTCATGAAAACGATAAATTTTACGGGCAAGAAAAAAATGTTTAATACAGCATACTCGTGTGAAGTCATTAGTAGTTCACGATGTTACTCAATGCACAAAAATAATATCCAAATGGCAAATTAATCAACATCATTTCTCATCACTCAATAGAAAAGTTTTCATCTTACCACGAGTCAAAATAAGTCTTGTATATTTCTTCCAAATCCGGTGTGGTACCCTTTATCCCATCTTTCTGCACCAAGAACAATAGCAACATGATAAGACAATTACCAACATACAACATACAAGATCAAACCAAATAAAAAAGCTTCCATTTAGAACTTTGAATTATAAATGCATTACAACACCCTTTCATAAATTGTACTCTGGTATCCTGAAATCTCAACTTGCTTGTTACAACCAAGCTAGTTTCATTGAAGGCAAATGTTTATGTATATCTTCCAAGCACCTTATTATTCTCATTCATATCATGATGTGCTGGGGGAAGAATAGCTTAAACAAACTGGAATTTAATTCTAAATGGAACCCATGTGTGCATTACTCATGTATGTCACTAAGAAATTCAATTCATATATTAATACATCCACACATAAATTTTGCGGCATACAAAGATGTAGACATTGTTACCTCAATTTTAGCTTCAGATTGAAGCTTTTTGAGAGTTTTGGAGAAACCGTTGCGCTCGAGATACTGAGCTAAGGAGCTCAAAAGAATGGCTTTCTGGTCCGCTTTCAGGGACACGGTTTTGGCCATTGTTGCGTGAACGGAGCTTCAAGGCAACAAGGATGGAGTTGAGTGTTGTAGCGAGCTGCTTTCTCACTTGGGTTTTAGCAACTCGGGAACTAGGGTTTTTGTATGCAGTTCCCAAATCTCGTTCCCGATACCGAAATTTTGGTGTTTCGGGTCGGCCTTTGTTTCATATTGGGCTTCAGAAAATTAAGCCCAAACAAACTCCTATGGCCAGCCCAAATCGCTTGTAGCTCGTTAACTGAGAAGGGCTATCGAGTCATTTCACAGCAACAAGGGTTTATAATTGATAGCGAAGCTGCTCTCTTCTCCTCCTCTCTGGATTTTGACCCGCGAAGCGAAGCCCTAGCTCGCCGTCTCCATAGATCTCAACGGAAGCCGGCGACTACCTCCGGTACGTTTCGTTGTTCCGTTCTCTAATAGCTTTTGTTTTGGTTTATTAAACTGCATCATTTGGTATTATTGAGCCCAGTTATGTCAATGCATTAGGTTGTATTATGTATTTTGATTTATCTTTAGCAGTCGAACAGAGGTTAACATGGAATGGCGTTGCAGACTGGTTTTATTTTTAATTTCGAAAATATTTTTACAAAAACATTTGTTGCTGCGAAAATGGAAATTTAGTTCATCACCTAGCAAAGCTTTATGCTATTCAGCTACTGAGGATCTAAATCTGTCATGTCAAAGTCAAATGAAAATGGGCATATATGTATCAGATTCTGTAAAAAAAATGTATATAATATATACTTGATGTAATAAGCATACAAACATGAAAATGGCACTCCAATGTATTTAAGCTAATTACAGTGTTCCTTTTTGTTCGTATTAAGGAAGATGGGTGATGTGGTAAAGGGTGCAGTTGTTATTCCTGAGTCCGTTTTGAAGAAGAGGAAGAGGGAGGAGGAATGGGCATTGGCTAAGAAGCAGGCCTTTGAGGCTGAAAAGAAGAAGAGGTCAGAGAATCGCAAATTGATTTTCAAAAGGGCCAAGCAGTATGCTGAGGAGTATGATTCTCAGGTATTTCAGAGCATAATATTTGTCATATTCTATGATTTGCTTTCCTTTCTTTCTGTTCATTTTTGTTCTGCTTGTTTTTGTTTAGGAAAAGGAGTTGATCCGACTGAAGCGCGAGGCAAAATTGAAGGGTGGATTCTATGTCAACCCAGAAGCCAAGCTGCTGTTCATTGTCAGGATTAGAGGGTATGGGCGTTTATTTTTTCTCTCTGCATATGAGTAAATGCATGTTATGTCGTTGTTTTTGCTTACATGCTCTTCACTTTGTTAATTTCAGTATCAATGCTATTGACCCTAAGACCAAAAAAATCTTGCAACTCCTGCGATTGAGACAGGTATAACTCCGTTGCCTTGCCAATTTAAATGGTATTTTCTAACCATGCACGTAAAAAGAAGTAATGGCATTTTAAATTTGTTATTTACTTGATTGTTGTAAGGTGTTAGAATATATTCATGTCAACCTTTTGCATTTCTTGGGTAAAATCAGAGTCTTGCCTTATGCAGAGGCAATAGAAAATTACAACATGATTAAAGCTGAAAAAAGAGAACTAACAATACAAAGCATATTTAAACTTACGTTTGAGTGCTCCTTCTTGTATGTTTTCTTCCTATACAAAGTTTAGATTAATTTGATTGCAACTGTGACTTGTTACTAAGTGGCATTTTCTTATTCAACCCAGATGCATTGAGCTTTGGTACTATTTGTGTAGTTGGATCTCTTCATATATTTTGTACTACATACACCTTTTGTTTTCCGCACCTCATTTCTGATGTATTTTAGTCCTTTTAAAGATAAGTTAGTGCTTGATTGACATTCTTGTGCTTTTTGGCTGCAGATATTTAATGGTGTATTCCTGAAAGTTAACAAGGCAACCATCAATATGTTGCACAGGGTTGAGCCATATGTGACTTACGGGTTTGTCTCTTTATTTCTCTTTGTATATATTTCATGAACTGTGCATCTATTCATTCTTTACACTGTCTTTATTATATCTTAATCAAATCAGGTATCCCAACCTAAAGAGTGTCAAGGAGTTGATTTACAAGAGAGGGTATGGAAAGGTGGACAAACAGAGAATTCCTTTGACAGATAATGCAGTTATCGAACAGGTTTGAAACATGCTTTGAGAAGTATTTTTGCTGATTGATATGACTCTTGGTATGTGGATCTAGCTTGTAACATAATATATAATTGCAGGTGCTGGGTAAATTTGGAATAATTTGCATGGAAGACCTAATCCACGAGATATTGACAGTGGGACCCCACTTCAAGGAGGCAAACAACTTCTTGTGGCCCTTCAAGCTGAAGGCACCACTGGGTGGTCTGAAGAAGAAGAGGAACCACTATGTTGAGGGTGGTGATGCTGGAAACCGCGAAGATTTCATCAATGAACTCATCAGGAGGATGAATTAGGTTCCTGTGGAACCCAAGGCTGTGCAAGTTTTGTTTGTCGGTTAAAATTATGCAGACTTTAGTTCGACTTCTATTTGGTTGAGAAGAATTGTTGTGGCCACTGCTAAAGTGATTCCCAACCATTTTTATTTTTGCATGGATGTTGAGTTCTCTTTCATTAAGGATTATATGGTCTTGCTATTGCATATTTTCTTTTGCATAGTCATTATCGATGTTTGAATTTGAAATTTGTTGATGCCTAATATCCTAATTGATTTAGTCGTGTATCCAATTGAATCCTATCAACGGCAGCTGCAGGAGAAGAAATCCAATAGTACATAAAAAATGGATCACAAGAATCTCCTCCGGCGGCAGTTCTGAGGAGATTCTTGTGATCGGTTGGTTCATACGACTCGTAGCGTTTGCTGCTCTGTGCAGCCGGTTCTGTCATCTTGTGTTACTTATAATAATCAATAAAGATGTTACCGAAGACACATACTTGCCTTTCAATATGTTCATGATATGATACACCATATTACAGTGTGGACGCATGCAGCACGTGACACCTGTGTTGGCCAGTGGCCAAATATGAAGGGTCTCTATTGTTTTTTATTTATTATATTTATTTATAAATATTCAAAAGTGGGTTGCTAAACTAAAACCAAGATTTTAAAAATCATTAGGCGTTAGTAAGACGGCTTACGGTTAGGACCTTTTGAGAATCAAAAAGGGATTAGTTGGGAATTAACTGAATTAATCGGGTCGACCATGAGGCGACTTAGTCCGAATTTTTAAAACATTGACTAAAACTGGTGTGCGGTAAAGCCGACAAGTATGACAAATAAAGACGGAGAATTGATTTTGCTGACACTACGTATATTATCCACAAATCCCAAACATGATCTCATTTTGCAATAACAACAACAATAAAACAGCTGACTTTCTATCATCATTTACAATTTCTCAGAACCCAGAAATCTGAATCTGCATGAATCTCCTATATCTATTAAAAGAAAGAAAGAATTAGTAGTGGAGCTCGAGGCGGCGGGCGCAGGAAGAGCAGAAGAACTTGCGCTTGAGCTTGTGGCAGATGGGAAGGAAGCAGAGCGTCCACCTGCTCTCGACGTCCATGGCCTCGACCTTGCCGCCGCAGTACGGACACTCCCCTGAAGCTTGCTGCCTCCCCAGCTCCTTCTCCTCCTCCTCGCATACAAACATCAGGCACATTCTTTTTTATTATCAATTTCTTCTTCGGTGACAGATGCAATCTCAGCCTATTTATAAGCTAAATGTGGTCGGTTACGGTCTTGGTGGGTGGGTGCACAAGACCCTGGAAATTTCTGGCTTTTTCAATGCTGTGTGGCCTACGTGTGCCATTTTTCTTTCTCTCTGTAACAAAAAAAGAAACACTGTACATTTTACGGATTTATTAATAACTTCGCTCTCTCTGATACAAAAAACGTGTAACAAATTGTTTCTAATAATCGAAACTTAGGTCACAGGTGAAGAGGAAGCCTGTATTAAATTGGCATTTGCTTCCCCGAGGAATAGTAAACATATTAAGGAGGAAGATCAAATCGGACAAAATAAATAAACATCCTTTTTGAGCTTCCAAACCATGCAAAATTAATTGGTTTAGGCTACGAACATATTCATTACAATGTCTAGACGAAAGGAACTGTCACATTCTCTAAAACACCTAATAAGATCACATATCCATTAGAATAGGTTTTACTAAACCCTTATCGAGGATCGCAAAAACCATATTGAAGACGTCCGATTCCATCAAAAAGACTTGTTACCCTTTTGTCACATACTGCTCCCAAATCTTCTCTCATAACCAAACACTCAACCGGGGGTGGGGCTTCCGCTTTAAAACAAGTCTTCGTTCCAAAAACTTCCCTTAAATGATTCCTAACCACTACTAGCAGAGCCATTAAATCCCCATGCGTCCTTCTCAATTTTTCTTTTGAAATATTTTAATGATATTCCTTTAGTTTTCTAGTTGTGCCCCCTCTTTTTTTTCTTTCTAATTTACATATTATCATTTAAAAGAATTGATTCCCCCCTCATCGAAAAAGCTGACTCCGCCACTACTAACCACGATACCCAAACCAACCATCCTAGTCAAACCTCATCATTCACATTTATAGTTTCTAAGCTCTATCCAAAGGTGCAAGTCAGGTCCGAGGTTGCCTACTATTCATGTCAAGAGAATAACGGAAATCTCAGATCCAACCATTACAAGCCGCCGCCAATTGATTTGAATCCCTCTCCCAATCTCCGTTAAGAATCTGGTTCCTCTCACGTCAAATCATATAGACAGTCATATGAACGCCGCAAACTCCTCAAGGCCCCCTCTATCGGCCCATCTTCATCACCAACCTCATCCCAATATCCCGACTTTATTGAATAGACCTCGTTCCGTTCCAGAGCCCAAACCCAAGCGACATCCGTCCGAAACCTCCCCTTTGGATCTAGAGAATAGCCTCACTGCCTATCGTCCAAAGAATATCATCAATCTTGGTCATATCCCAACAGCCATCGGACCCAATAAAACCAGAGACCCGAGTATTTTTGTGGGCCTCAAACGAAACAATAATCAAACGAAAACCTGGGTTGAACGAAATACACCGATCTTGAAAGCTAAAAGTATCAAGCTAATGACCGACTCGCTTTATAACTCTCTTTTGAACCAAATACCAAACCCATAAAAACACATTTCAAACGATAAACTTGCCCAGAAGAACCCATAGACACTAAAAAGAAAACGCAAAGAAATCTAACAATAAAACGGTTTCCTACCTTTAAGATCTACTGACTAATAAAAATTGGTCAACCACATTTTTCCCACCTTTTCAACCCTATTAAATTGACATTTCACGTTGGGAAGAAAAGGTCAACCACATCCCCAGCAACTCAATGACCTCATAGTGCTTGGTTACTGTTGTTCGGAAGAAAAAAACACGTGTTCAATTGCCCATCGATGATAGTAATTAATTAATAATAAATACCTACAAAACAATATAAAAGTGTTCTGCAGACCTAACCGGTCTTTATTAGGAAAATAAGTAGTAGGTTGGGCCTTATAATTCTGAATTTACGTACCAAATTAAATATCCGACAAGTCGTATGTGTGCTACATTTGACGGTCAA
>JAYMTN010000949.1:0-14188 GCA_036897425.1 Erodium trifolium | reverse complement strand
AATGTCGTTAGGCTAATCCTCCTGAAGGTCAACACCAATCGGGAGGTTCCAAATCCAAACATAGAAGAGGAATAGAAGACTAAGGATTGAAAACAGGAGATGGACTATCTGATAAATCGATGGGCCGGGGTAAGATTGAGAGCTGTTTCTCGACTCTCAGATCTCGGAATCCAAGATCTTGCCGTCGGCCTGCACCGAGCGACAACCACCAGGGGAGAGACCTCCAAAGGGAGGCGCAGAGAAACAGTCGAGAGAGGAGGAGAGTCAGGAAGAGTTTACCATGTAGATCTGACGAAGAAATGCGCCAGCGACGAGCCCCCAAACCAGATCGAAGCCGAGGAAGCCATCGCCACCACAACACTAGAGAGACGCCGAGGGAGAGCAGCAGATCCAAGAGCTTGAGCACCCATCACCGCACCTTGAAATCACTAGGATTTCTCATATCAACGACAAGGGAGGTCGGGAAGAGAGTCTCACCCAGATTCTAGAGAAATCGAAGGAAAGGAACGGGTGCACGGCCGGAAGAAACCGTGAAGCAGGCCGGAGACGTGATGGAAGGAATGGCAAGTGAAGATAGGTCACCACCGGCAATAACCATGGCCGAAGCCACGACTATCGCCGATGCAGACAGCGGAAGGAGACGGCGGCGAGAGCTGAGAGTTAGGGTTGGGGGAAGTCTTTAGAGAGAAAAGGGAGCTAGAAAAATAGCACATGTTTGAGTGCGGACCCCCCGAGTCATTCATATTAGTAACAACACGAAACAGATCATCAACTCGTCGAAAATAAACAAAAGCTCATATTGTGATGTAATGATGAAAACTAACGAAATCTGTTAAACTACTAATTTAAACTCTCTTTTCCATGTAACGGTGTAAACTCACAGAATCTATTGTTCTTGTAAACTCACATGATTAAACTACTATTTTAAACTCTCTTTTTTCCATGTAATGGTAAAAGTCACAGAATCTATTATTCTTGTTGAGTTTGATGATGTGAATACTATCCGGATCTTTTAAACTCATATGGATAAGTGAAGTATATTCTCATATGGAAACTCACATTATTGGTCGATTACAGAGAATTTGGTAGGCACGTCCCATGTGTAAAGCATTACTGAAATTATGACATCTATGGAGTTCAAAAACCTATACAGGTCACAGAAAGTTCTTCAAATTTATAGTTACGTGCCAACAACAGCTACAACGTTTGAATATAGTAGCAAAACTTCACATGATAGCATGTTTACACATGAATAATAACAATCAATCAAATGGCCAGAACTAAAAACATGCTTCAGAAATTATACCTACGGGTATCGTTCTTCTCCATAATCGATGAGATTGTTACCAATGCAAAAAAAATATGGATTATGCAGTGCTCCCTCTCACCTAAAATCATAACATAGGTGAACTATGCACATTTGCAGAACGAATATTGATCAAAAAGAGTAACAGTCAGTGCGGTCCCTCGGAAGGATCCTCCTCTTTGATAAGCTGCAACTTAATCTCCTCGCTACATTTCTTTGATATCCACTTTGAATCTCAGGTCAAACAGTCAGGTCTTTGAATGATTCAAGGTTTCCATTTGGTGCAAGGTTGGTTGCACTAGAACCACAGACTTGATGGTTCAAACCCCCATTTTCAATATTTTTGCATACCTGGTTATACGTTGAGTTAGGAATAGCAGAGCTCCGTTTTCCTTCAAAGTATGTTGAATAAGGGAAGTACTCAGCGCAGCGAATCTTCCACCCTATCACAGAACATGAGTGATCCTTTAAATAATTCATACAACCAAAAAAAACTTCTCTATGTAGCATTCAATACCAAAATCAAGCACAATAGAGGCGGAATGCAATGCACAAACTTACTTGATGCCGCATTGGCATCATGAAGAACTGTTCCCAAGAGTTTGTGCATAGTGATACAGTCTTTCAGTTTCCATTCCTTCACAGCTCCATTGCTGATAGAGTAGAACAAGCACTACTTTAATTCATGATCCGTCTTTGAGACAGTAAAAAAAAAAACAGGAGACTGCAAGAACACAACATTTAAGCTAGACAGTGCAAGTATAGGCATTACTTTGGCACAATCTTGTTGGTTGAGTTCTCGATGAGTTCCACAGCCTTGGTCTTCTTGTCAGATTGCAGGATGTACAGCATTTCTGCAGCAGCTGCTCTATGCATCAAGGAACCTTCAAAAAGTAAAGAATCAAAGGCATTGTGAATTTAGAAATGATGAGGCGTGCACAAAATGAGCGCATACATGATACAAGATTGAACAATTAGTTACCCTCGTGTTTCTCAAGGAAAATAGCATTTGCCTCCGCCAATGATTTTCCATGCAATAGACTACAGGGAAAAAAGGTTTATTAATTAAGCGATAATATAGTAGTAGTGACACAGACAATAAGAGAGGAAACTTATAAGAACCTGATTGTAGGGCGCTCTGCTTCCAAGACATTCCATATAAGCTTCTCGGCATCATTGGCTGGAGAGCACATTGAATCAACCTTGTGGAAGAATCTAATCTGCAGAAAATGAATGGTAAAATAAGCAGCAGCCAAATTTGGACCAATCAAGAACGTCAATTGTTATTTCCTGACTTAATTGGCTCAATTGATAAATAAACAAATTTACATACCAAGCAGGAATGTGAATCCGGGTTTTCAGCATCCAGCCTTAGTAGCTGCTTCACAGCCTAAAGACCCGTTAAGAATAAATGAGAATACCGAACATAAATATATAAGGTGTAAGATTACTATTATTCAGCCAAAAGGTTTGCATCTACTGTTTCTGGCTTGTAATATCACGCCTTTGAAGTGATTAATTACAAAAACTCAGCCTCCAGGGTAAAGAACAATCTATGGACTCCTGAAAAGAACGTTAAATACCTGAAACGCCAACAAGATCTTTTGCTTTCTCATATTAACTTCAAATGAAAGCAAGTGTGTCTCCAATGAATCAGGTGAATTTTTCAGCAGCAGCTTCAGGTATTTTGTAGCTTCCAACATTGGATCCTCAACCTAGATAAGTATATATCCAGATGGGTGCATGTTAGAACAGTACAACCATAAGATTTATAGCAGCAAGAAATCTGGAAATGGAATGAAAGGATCAATAACTAACCTGCAACAGCTTTTCGCCGTTTGGATCTGGATCAACAGGTTTAACATTTCGTTTTCCAGACTTTGAGACACCAGTAGAACTTGATTCATCATTTTTTACCTCTGCCTCCTACATATGTTAACAACAGAATAAGATTCTCTATAGTAGATAGGTTAAGCAGAAGCTATGGAAACAAAACTATATACTTTCTTAGCTCGGGCTTCTGCTTTTCTCTGTTTTTGTCTCATTTTCTTCTTCTGCGAAGGAAGCAACTTTGACATTTCATCATCTTCTTCTGTTGTTGATTTTGTTGGAGAATCATACAACTTAATATAACATCTGAAAATCAAAATGTAAGAAAGCCAAATATCAAAACCTGACAAATGGATTCAAGAAGCTTTGAAATAAGAAGACCTGAAGAAAAATATCCCATTGTGTGTTATATAGAGAATTACTGGGTGAAAGGTAACATGCATCATTTTGGTACCACGAACACAAATTGACAAGCAAATTACCGAACATTAATTTTCTAACCCGCTAAAAATTGTATGGTGAAAGATGGACAACCAGAAGAGCCAATACCAAACAAAACTATTGTCAAGATTCATTAACATTATAATATAAGGTTTTAATACAAATATCATACCTGATAGCTCCAGCAGCAGCTTTGTGAAAGTATACATGTGAATGCAATCGATCTTGAAACTTTAGCATTGCCACATAAGCACGCAGAGTCATTTTCCTTAGGCAATAAGTATGGAAATCAAATTGGTCTTCTGTTATGTCAGAATAGTGCTTCTCAACAGCTAGAAACTTCTTCAAAGATCGTCCTAAATCCCCTTGACGGAAGTAACTTTCTCCAGAAGCAAGTTCATACCTTACATAGGTTATTATGGTCAAGAAATTTAGTAGGTGTACTCAAATATCAATCCTGAAAATAAGAATTAACTGCTGATGCATAGAAACATACCACATGCACTGCATATCATGAAGATTGTTCTGTTGGTCACCGTCTTTAGTAAACAAAAAAGCAGTTTTCTCTGCCACTGACACCTTACAAAGAGGAAAGTAAGTTTCAGATTACACTCCTAGTACAAGGAAAAATAAATAAACAAGTACGCATTTAATAATGTTGCCGCAGCTGCCACAACTAAAAGATGAAAATGCAGCTTGAAAACCTGATCGGCTTGAAGCATCCGCTTAACACATTCACTATTTGTATATCGATCTGCAAGATCCATGCATCTAGCTTCATCTGCTAATGCTGCAGCAGCTGTGAAGTCACCAGCATGCTTCAGTATTCGGCTCTGTAATCAGAAGATAGCACCAGTCACGAGTGCGGAAAATATTTAATTGCTTACACACCATGAGAATAATAAATTTAAATGTATATTTGTCATTTATGACATAACTTGTGTGGTTAACAAAAGCAATCTCAAAGAGAGATCTGCTGGTACTAAATGAAAACCATCGTTGATAAAGGGATACTTTCTCGATGCCGTAATTTACATGAAGGGCGCAATACTTAAATCCTCAACTGATTAGAGTAGTAGCCTCCATTAAAAATATAAAATAAAATTAAAAGACTTCATTAGTTCAAATTCAAATTGAACGTCATGGCCAAAATAAATAAATAAACAACTGGCACTGATTTTCTGTGATAACCAATCTATTAATATTTTAGAATCCGTTGCCAGGGAAATAGAATATGGGTCGTTTATCATTATCAGGTAAAACTATTGTTACTAAAAAGAAACTACATCAGAGCATGCACAATATGCAGTACATAATGGTAAAACTAATTGTTATAGAAGTTTTTTATTTGAATAAGTAACATTTTCTTATATTCACTCTAGTGCATCCAAAAACCAAACACAAACTCTTAAATACTAGATTGAGATCATGACAACTGTCAGGAAATTGACTGTCAAACGCAGCCAGATGACCCACAAGAAAGAAAGACCACATGCTAAAAATATATTTAAAATAGATTATACGACGTACCTTAACCAAATACAAATCAATCACAGTAGGAGTGTGCTCCATAGCCTCATCAATCTTGGCAAGAGCCAAGTCATATTGGCCCCGTCTGTCATAATGCTGCATCAGCACAAACTCTTGAGCAAAATGAAGAGAAAAAATAAATAACAAGCAATCCAAACAAGTTGCAGACCAAACCTGGGCCAATAAAGACAAAGTCCAGAGAAGTGTTGATGGGGGCTCCTTTTCTGTTCTGTCCTCAAGATTAGGAAAACAAAATATATAAGTCAACACAAATCACAAATAAATGAAAACATAATAGGCTATCGGTAAAAATAAAACATTAAAGTAGCAGTGCAACACCTCCACCAAGTTGCATGCATAAGTAGTGTACTTAACTATCAAATGCAAATGTTGGGTTCATGCCTCAGGTAGACATGGAAAGAATTCTGATACAGATTATAACATCCATGTACTATGGGGGGGATAAATTTACTTAATACTAGTCAAATGAATGGATTGGAAAGAGATAATAAAATAACGTCATTAGATGGAACATTCTATCCCTTGGTGTTCTGAGAGATGGAACTGGTTAAAATTTCCACAATATCAAATACATAAAACAAATTATTACCTCCCAGGATATCCTCCAGTTACCCGAATTGACTCCTCTAACTCAAGAATAAGTTGTTCCAAAACGTCTGCCTGAATTGAAGAGAAATGGAATAAACTTAGGCAAAGACATTCAATGGTAAATCACAAAAGGCACAGCCACATTCAACTAAAGCTAGTCGCAACTAATGAAGATCACAAACTGACCTTTCCAGGGTGAGTATACAAAGGAGAAAGATCTGAAAATAGAGAAGGAACACCCTGAACACACCCATAAGAAATTAGTAGATGTTGAAACTATACGAGCCAGTCATCGGACGAGGCTAGGGCACATTATTACCTTGGTAAGGAGAGGCCTGATATAATTGTCAGCTGCTTCCCGAAACTTTTCACCTTGGAGAAAATCAAGAGGTATTCTCTGAAAATACAAAAAAAAAGACACAAAAGGCAAACCTTAGGAAAATCCACAATACATTCTAAATATCAATGCCAATGGAAATGACAACTAAAATATGAATAATGATCACATCTAAAAATAAGCAAAACAGATAACAAAAAAAACAGGACATTTCATTAAGCAAAAGGTTTTTTTTCGAAGTAAACCAGAGTATAAAAAAATTGAATCAAGCTTCCTATTAAAACTTCACCCACACTTCCCCATATCTTCACTGTCACATCATTCAGCCATACACCAGATGGACACTGACCTTAACAGCAGCTGACCAACTGTATTGCTGCCCAAGGGACTTGTACAAGGCATCTAACTGGTCGATTTCTTCAGAAGAATAGTCACCATTTTCTGAATACATCCCAAGACATTTTTGCAGACCATGGTAATAACTGAGCAAATGAAAAGGTAATAGTGTAAGTTAACCAATTCAAAAAACAGCCAGAAGCGGACTGAATATTTATGATAGTCGAGTCTACTAAAATAATGCTCTACTAACTGTTTCCGTAGATGACTAAAAGATCTTAAACTATAATCTTCTATTTCTCTAACCAGTGCTTCTTCCTTTATTGTTTTTTTTTTCTTTTGAACTTATATCCACCTACTTTTATTGGTGTTTGATAAAACTGAAAGAGGGTAGTATAATACATTCAACTGAAAGAAGAAGGATATAAACGTAAACAACAACAATATATAACCAAAATTGAAAGATCTGCTTTCAAATCTCTCACAGGTTTGAAAAAGAAAACATTACTGTTTATTATCCAACCATTTAATAGAGGAAAGAAAATGGATTTCCAAAACGTAAACCCATGTATTTTAACAGATAATCCAAGCATGAAAACAAAATGAAAATTGCATAAGGAAATACCTATAGTTGTCAGGATTCATAGAAAGTAATGTCCTGTACAGCTTTGCACCTTCCTCTAAGCGACCAGCCTTAACTAAGAGAGTAACCTGTTGTTCTTTGAAACCTAATTTGTCAACCTACAATGTTTGTCCGTAAAAGATGTCATCATTAAAAGCTCACTATGTTCAAAAGACCTAACATAGAATCCCAGTGTATGGTTATGTGCGTGTATCAGACACACTTACAAATTTAAACTCTTTCTTCTGCAGCTCCTGAAGTGCTTTCTCTAGAAACCCACATTCCTCCATCAAAGAAATCTAGACAGATAAATAAGTAGAAAATGACAATGAGGAATTCCTGAGTATAACAACTAATCAACTATTTTTTCGGAACATAAACAGTATATAAGATAGATTCATTTTGACAGATACCTAAGTAGACATCATCAAATATTATTGCATTTTTAAGATGCGACAAGCATTTACAAGTTCTGCATAACAATGATTATGTAGTTGTGTCTAAGTAAAGACAGTAAGCCATATAAACATATCTAAGCGATAAAATCAATAAGTGAGGGTTTTTGAATGAACAAGAGATTATACGGCTAGCATAATAGACTATACCTTGTATAAAAGCATTTCACCATGTTCACACCGTTCATTGTCTGGGGGATAGTCATCTTCTAGTGTCCCTTCATATGCTTCTAGAATATCAATTGCTTTTGAACCACTAGCAAGTAGCATGATAAGTTCATTAGCATGCTAAAGTAACCCAAACTACCAGTTCAAAAACTACTTCATTTAAAACAAAGTTAGCATGCAAGAGAAAACACGAAATCAGATTCCACAAATAACAATGGTATGAGGTAACTTGAACCAGCATTTATAAGGCGGTTGCAAAATTAAATTAAAATTACTGAACACATTTTTCCTGTTCAATTTACACCAAAAATGCTTTCTTTCTCATATTAAAAACGTTTCTCAGCATATTTTAATCGAAAATGCAACTGCATCTTTCAACATAACTCACGCAGATGAATGGTTTATCAAAGGATGCACATTCCATCTACATAGTTTATTCGAGAACAGCAACTCAAGAGCTATAGTTGCCAAAAAAAGTTCAAACCGGTAAAAATTTCAATAAATTCCATTTGACGCCTATAATTGAATTAAAGGGATTTAGCATGCAAGCTCGACTGTTCTCAGTCACTTAATTCAAAACAAAAACATGTAAGATAGGGAATAAAACAGAAGAAAAAAAATTCTCAGATAGTCAAAACAATAAAAGAGCATATTTGCATACACATAAACAGCTTATAGGGATAGAGAAAGAGAGAGTTTGCCGAACAATATTCAGTTATGGCGTTCAAGCCACCTCAGGTAGCAGCTAGTAAAAGATACATCTCACAATTGCTTAGTGATGCCATCAGAACCACTGAAAACGTCTAAAGCTCTTAGCATCTTCATCTATTATTCTTTAAGATTTGA
Source organism: Erodium trifolium (assembly GCA_036897425.1). NCBI lineage: Eukaryota > Viridiplantae > Streptophyta > Magnoliopsida > Geraniales > Geraniaceae > Erodium > Erodium trifolium. The sequence goes on along the minus strand of JAYMTN010000949.1, from coordinate 5,708 downwards.
AAAAAAAAATGTGTGAGAAGTTTGTGGATCCAATTGAACTCTACGCATTCCCAAACGGAAAGGCTTTATCACGGTCGGCTAAAAACTAGAGTAAATCATGTCCGGCGTTAATCATCCCAATGTATCACCATAATTTGGTAGCAGAAGATAGCACGCAGATAAGTTATTAAAGCTAGGACTTCTAACCAGTGACCTCAGATAAAAAAGACTAATAATCCCCCTGAACATTCTACTCCTAGAAGCTAACAAAATGAATGATTACACTACTGAAAATTGAAATGCAACTGAAAAGAAAGAAAGAAACAACAATATTGGAGTAGTACTTTGAGTTTAAATGATGGGCAACAGCAAAGCCAATCCAATTCATGCGATGACTTGGTTTCAGCGTAAGAAGTTGTTGCCTAGTTTCAACGAAACCATTCAAATCTCGCATTTGTGCCTGCAGCATAAAGATCAATGGCTCAACTGCTTCATAAAGAAACTTACAATTTAGATATAGGCTGCAAAGAATTATGTGGAACAGCATATATGCAAGCAAGTTATATACACAAGAGAACAAGTGTAATAAGTTGACTCCAAATGTGCTCTTCGGATAGATGTCGCATAAAAATCTGCATCTGTTTTATTGTCTTAATTTATCCTGATTCACTGTTGAAAACCAACTATACAGCCAAGACATATTGCTACTACACACCTTCCCAATAAGGCCTACTCCAAACTTTACAAGGATTTTAGAGTATATTCAAACTCTGGGATATGGAAATCTCACCCTATTTTTATATTCAAGAAGATTTTAGTTCCACTTACCCCAAATTAAATTTGCAACAGTATTTGAATCACAATCTAAAGCTACAAGGCCTAACCAAATTTCACCAACAATGGCCTGTCGGTTTAAAGAGTTCTGAAACACATCAAAATTGATTCAGCTTTAATGAATAAAATATAAAATTTATGGTTCAAAGTGAAAGGGTATAGCTTTAGAATGACACGAAAAAGGTAAAAGATAAACAAAACATCAGCAGCTGTGAAGACAGTGGTTGATCGTGATATAGGGTTTTCTTCAATTCAATTACACTTACACACCATAATCTACATGCCCATTCAATTTCAACCACATATACTTCTAGAAGCTAAGATAAAGATGCCCATGAGTGCCGCTAGAACTACAAACAGATTGAATCTCCCCAGTTAGTATATCCATGATCATGACTGAAAGATCAGCATATGATTGCATACCTGCAAGAGTGACAGGTCTCGTAGTATTTCAATATTGTCTGGATCTATCCTTAAAGCATTACGATAGCATTTTATTGCTTCCCTGTAGTCTCTGTCTGACCGATAAAGAAGACCATATACATGCCAGCAAACATGACTCTTCAGGTCATTCTGCATTAAGAAAATAATTTAAGTTTCCCAAGTGATAGATTTGAGGACATATATCTATATGTATGTATTCAAAGAGTCAGAAAGAATGTATCAACCTTTAGCCCTTGTCGCACCAGATCGTATGCTTCAGACTTACGGTCCATGCAATTCAATGTTAACCCTTTCATTGACAAAGTTTCTGGCGACCAGGAGGAACAGAAATCAATAAACATTTGGCATGAAAATTACAGATTAAATAAGAAAGATGACAGGAACAATGTCAAACTTTGTGTTCTTTTGTGCTGTAAGGATTTTAGCTAACAAATTAAAAAGTTCAACAAGGATAACCCAATATGTATTAAGCCCAAAGCTATCATGTCAACAATGAGGAATATTTTGACACAAACAGCCAAATTCTATAACTCAAATATCCACAAAATAGAATACATGTCCGATCAAGAGTATGGCATTATAACTAATGCCCCCAAGCAGTACCATTTTGTATTCTCTATTATTATCCCAAAGTAATCTGTTCTCGGTGATTTTATATTATTTTCTTGCAGTTTAACCTTATATATTTGTCAGTACAAACAAACAAAATAAATTAATCAGATGGCAAAGGTTACTACTTACTCAAACAATAGTTCAGATAAAATTAGGAGAATTTCCAACGCGTGGTATTGAGAGAGAATCCCACCAAAGTAAACATCTATGGACAGGATATGCATAAATTATATAATTGGTAAGTACTTTCGCAATGCTTAAAAATACCTCCATGATCAGGAAACTTCTTCAATATAGCATCTGCTGCTTTCAGTCCTTTCTTGTACTGCTTCGCTTCATATGATTTCTGCAGTAACAATAATCCCACAATCAAAATTTAAAAACACAAAAGTGTTTCATAACCTATAACAACAACATTTCCATGCACCATAACCAAAATCAGTGAATAAAACAGCATTTCAATGATTAGAATGGATGTGTTTCTATTTTTCTTATGGGCGAATTGACCATTTGATAAGCATATTGGTGCCTCCACCCATCAGTTCGAGCTTTTAGGTTGTATTGGGCTATAACATTATGTTTAACATCATAGATTCAGAACCCAGAATTTCAGCTAACTGAACTTGCAGCTTCAATGTAAACAAACCATTGAATATACAAGCAAACCATTAAGTAGACATATTAATGACCTTTTTTTTTTTGCATTAGCAGAGTCAATTAAAAAGTTTTGCATAGACCCAAATCACTATACGTTCAACTTCAGAAAAAGCAAGGAACTTCAATATAAAGTGTGATTCATTAATAAAACTACAAGACGTCTAGAAGTGCATGAACAAATTAGCAAAAAGCTACGAACTTCCTCATTTCATCAACTTGGAAAACCCATGTAAAGATTGGCTAAACAAGGCATACATTGGTGATTTTGAAGCCTAGAACAGAACTCTACACCTTCAAAATATCAAAATTCGCAACTTGGAATACACTGTCAGTGAACCAATCAAATAAAACAGTCTCCATTGCCCTCTTATCTGAAATTTCAAACTTGATATGACAAAAAAACAGTAACCAGGCTGAGATAGCTCATGCGTCCAAAGAAGCAAACAAAACCCCATAACTAATCTCTTTTTCCTGATAAAAAATAGGGCTCGGAAAACGAAAGAGGAGCATGAAGCTCGATCATTTCGTTGCAATCCATAATATGCAGTGATTGAGAAGATAGAGAAAGAATCGGGGAGCTTACGACAATGAGCTTGAAGAGGTTGGCCTCCTTGGGAGGCAGCGAAGCGCCCATTGTTGAGGAGAGAGAGAGCTTGGGGTGGAAGGTACGTGAGGTGAGCTGCTGTGAAGAAGGGTGCGGTGGTGATTGAGATTCCAGAGAGAGAGACTGGTGTGGTGGCGTTAATCTGCTGCAACCCTACTCTGCCATCAACAACGAAAACTATGTTACTGAGTTCGGTTCTCGACTCGTTCTCACGTGCGCACTTAGAAAATATTTTTTGGAAAAATAGTAATTTTGTTATTCTCTTTTTTTTTTTTTAAGAAAGGGCAATGTCATTAGGACATTCCCCAACTGAATCGGATTCAATTATGGGTTTATGCACGGGGTCTCCTACCATCGGTCTGAACCAAAGCTATTAAAGAGGTCATCGGCATTGTCTAGGGGGTTGTGTGGATGTTCCATGCGATCAGTGGGGTCTCTATTGGGATGGAATTGTTAAGGTTAGGTTTTGGACAGAGGTTCACCGACCCCTTCGCCGATCCATGGTCATGCGGTTCCAGGAGTTTAGGGAGCCGATTCAGGTCACCCTTACCTATGATCGACTCCCTACATTCTGTTACAACTACGGTCGGCTTGACCATCCGGTGTGGGAATTCGACATGGAAGTTCCAAGAGTCCCCCGGTTTGATAACTCTCTCTGAATTCCAACCTGTAAAGATGGAGAAGCACTATGCTACAGACTAGGGGAAAACACCATAGTACCTCCCAGGTTTCGAGCCACTGACCTCAGATATCCTACCTAAGACCTCATTGTCTCGAGGAAGGGGGGCAATTATAACCCTTGCATACCCTACCTAACCTTCAGGTAGCGGTGGAACAACAAGGGTTATCCGAAACATCGGTTGTCCCATCTGGGACGCGGTCTGTCCCATCTGGGACGCTGCCTGCCCCATTTGAGACGCTGCCATTTAGGAAGCTGGGCCAGAAGAGGGACACTGCAGGAGAACATGGGGAAGATCAGGAGAGGGCTAGGAAACAGCCCCGCCAGCAGGAATGATAGACATTCATGGCTTCAGGAACTGGACTTGGGAGGAGTCCCTGTTGAGAGTCATTCCTCCCTATGTTATTGATGAGTTCAGGTTCAGTCGCACTCCACATAACATGCAGTGTATAGGCTATACCTTGAGTGGTCCTCGTCAGTTTCATCTTTTTCCTATTTTAATTTCAACATGCCTTTATGCCTTTTTTCAAACTGTTTCTAATAGTTATATTGTTCTAGAGTTTTTTGTTAAGAGATCTTATGGGGCTTTATACATTGTAATGACTCTCTTTTACTATTAATAATACTTGTACCTTTCTGTAAAAAAAAAGGATGATATCATTTATTGTGCAGATTTCACATAGTTAACCTAACTTTGAAATTTTAGGGCAGTATTACAAGTTTTCAAAATATGTCTAGGCGATATCTGATTTTACATCACTCCTTTGTCTTTTTAAAATAACATATAAAAAAATTGGAAACTTAAGGTACAGTCCAGATGAATTTTTAGTTAAAGTAGTTGTATGAAAATCGGGCATAATTAAGTGTGTTTAAGTGATATTGTCCTTATTGTTAACGATCGGAAATCGTACACTGCTTTGTTTATTGTTCGCTTCATAAATTCGAGTTGTGCATTTTTTTATTCTTGATAAAATACTTATACATTCATTAACAATGAGCCCTAAAGGAGAAGAGAAAACTTCCTTTTGACTAATGATATCAACCACGACGTGACAGTCATTTTTGATGTAGGTGATCGGGCGAGAATTATCTTCAACAAGTTGTAGAGCTTCCCTGATTGCCATAGCCTCCACACAAAAGGGTGAGAGAATAATCGTCTTGCAAATTGTGTGGGCCCAACCAATCTCTCTTAACCACATCAGCACAAGAATCATGTGTCCACCTCCCCACCGCTTGGAAAATATCTTCGTCCATGTTGATGAAATAAGAGTTATGCAGTAGTTTTACCCATGAAGTCGCTATTAGGAGGAGAGTAGAAGGTGCAATCCATTTCTTGAGAACCCTCACCTCAGATGTGATCTTCCAACCATTCCAAGAATTGTGGACCCGTATCTATAAAGCCTCCACTGAGGGACTAACATCTTGCCAAACCTTTTGATTCATTGTCCCCCCAAATTTCTCACACCCACATCGTCATTTCCGCAGCTGCTTCCCAAGGATTCAACTCGAGGAAGTCGTAGAGCTAAGGAAACATCGTGATGTTGAATTGTAATGTCACACTTTCGCCAACACTCCGCGACGAAAGGACACGACCTAAGTAGGTGAAACTCTATCTCTTAGCCAATCAGACAAAGATGGAAATTGGGGAGATGTCCAACCTCATGTCTATAAGTCGTGTCGCAACGAAAAGGCAACTTGAGCAAGCTCTCCACAAAAAATGGCGCACATTGTGGTAGGTATCAATGGCCCATAATTTGGCTCGTAGGTATTTAATAAATTAATGATGTTTTTAAGTATTGATTAGAACATTAGTGAATTATTAAAGAATTATTTATGAATATGGGTATAGTATTCTTTCAACTTATATTTCAAACTTAATTGAAAAGTGAGGCGCAATTG